>JAQFXM010007321.1:0-12008 GCA_034693345.1 Entomobrya multifasciata | reverse complement strand
CGACGCAGAGAGAAGTTCAGTAAATGTATGCATTTAAAAACTATAAATGATAAAGACTCATTTTGCCAAAGAATGTAATCCTTATTACTCAGACCAGGGAGACCCTCAAGGCTAAGTGTTGCCTGCAAATTGAACATACACTTACTACTATTAACGTAAGATTTAAACCTGGATTTGTTTTGAACCCTTCGGATTTTTATCAACAGTCAAAATTTTACCCGAAAACTATACCTTAAAAACCATGTTTTTTCAACTTCCGACAACTTATGAACATTCGAAGTTAGATCTAGGTATTTTTGCAAATATACACATTGAAATGTTCTCTATCCAATGGTACTAAGAACTTTTCAATTTACTGCTTGCAGTTTTAAATACACGCAATCAAATTTGGCTCATTTCATTGATAACACGCTATGTACGTTACAATTGAGTTTCTATTTTTAGAGTACACCATTGCAGGTAAACAAAAGATAACCACGTTGGTGATCATGAATAAGGAGAGCGTTGTCAAACTGATAAAACCAAACAAGCTACTTTTACTCATTGTTCTATGTTATGCAAACAGACAATGCGTAAAAAGATCACTTGGTTAATAACAGTCATTCTTTTCTTGATATAAATATGACATGGTACTAAGAAACTAAGACTGTCTAGTTATCTTTGACTTGACTAATTCAATGATCAATAAATGACAGCGCTTAATGTTTTTTTATAAAAGAACACGCATATAGGCAAAGCTGATAAATAAAACTGGTTGTAACCAAATAAGGTTTGGAGCTTTTGACTTGGTTCTAAAAATTATACAGGCAAGCTAACCCGAACTTCCGAGATCATCAACCATGTTATTTGTGCGAGTAAATCAACGCAAATAACAAACTGATATAATTCTTTTGAAATACTGAGCTTCTTTAAAAGCAACATGCAAAGGTGCTAAAAGCAAAAAGTACCGCAATGGCGAAAACTTATATTTGAAGTAGAATTTATGTTTCTGCTACTCTTCTCTATAACCGCTTGCTACCAAAGTACTTTTGTATGATTTGGAACAAAGGTATATGAAGGCAAAATTATTTACGATAGAAAGTAAGCTACAAAACTACTTATTAATGGGCAGCTGTAAATTAAATATTCGTTCTGGATGCAAATTACAATTTGCCATAAAAAATACCGAGACATTTAAAGCGTTGAAATGAAATGAAAGCAGTTGAAAAGGGTTTGCTATTTTGGTATGAAAATGAATCAAAGCGTGAAGTCTTAAAATATCACATGTCGATATCTGCATATGCTAATACTTGCTGTTAAACTAAGATTTATGAGTATAATATTAAGTACCTTATTGCACGACGAAAATCCGGAACAGTGATCCAATTGGTTCCCTTTGAGTATAAATGCAGAAATTATTATCTGCTAACATGCATCGTTGAATTGATGATCTGGGTATTCATAGTTGGCTAAGAAGCGTAATGGTACACATGTTTCTATTTCCCATTTGGTGTTGATCAATGAGAATGCACACAATTTCAGATTGATGTGACGTATGTATTTGTATATATAAAAACCAAATATCAGCTCATGAGTTTGATAAATCGTTTGAATCTAGTTGCCTGGGAGAAAACTTTCTAATTGATTTGCTTATGCTACACTTCACCAAAATCTCTTCAGTGGAACCAAAAAGTTATTGTTAGGTTTCATAATAGGAATAATAATAAAATGCATTGTTAATTTCAAAATTGTCATGTAGCTTTTCAAAAGAATCTCATTCAAATGGCGAGGTTGATATTCACTATGCTGTTTGCTATGTGTAAACTTTGGGCTGAGAAGTACTAAAGCAACTACTATAATTTTACCGAGGTTTAATCAACAAACACAAATACACTCATTATTACAGGTACGATGATACTGATTTGTTATCCTCGAGTAATACTGCTGCTCATACTTACGTAATATTCCACTTGTAACCTATTTATAATCACTTCATTTGCAAAGAACTAATAAAAAGGTACACGAAAATGTGAACGTACTAAAATTGAATTGTTAAGGGAACGACAAATCAAGTAAAATATTTTCTATGGTAATCCATTCAGCAATTTTTATTCAGTCCATAATTGAGTCAAAACTTTCAGTCTGCTAAATATTAAGAACTATGAGGTGATTTCTGCAATAATTATTTCTAAAAAAATGACTATCTATTCTCGATGTATCAGACTTTTAATAATTTATATTCACAGCCAGCATTCTGTTCATTCACAATGGAAATTCTTAAGTAAATCACAAATAAGTTGTGCTACTCATTTGAGAAAATGTGAGCATCGCTTTTTTATTTTGTGTTCGAGTACATGGTTCAGACACACATTCCAGTTAAAATAAAAGGGTTACGTAGGATGGTGTTGCTAGGGGAAAGTTGGTTTGATTCAGATCAATGGATCTTTTACAATCCGCTTTGTCACTTTCACCAAACTATACCTGCATACATAAAAACTAGATGTCTAATCGATGATGTCATTAAATGATCTTAGCACCAATAAAAACTGAAACGACTGGAACACTAAAAAATATCAAGTAAAAATGATGAATGACATTTACACAGTCATTACAAGATGACATGACAAAATCGTAATCAAATGAAAAGACAACTAGAACTTTTCTAAACTGGAGTTGTTACGCTGGTTGTTTTTTTTCGAGTTGTCTGTGTGTAAATGGTAATAGTTTTTTTTTTGGTTTGATGTATAAACTTAAATAAAAGAAATGAGAGAGGAAATCAGCACACAAGTTTGCTGGTCTGCTGACCCTGAAGTTGGTAATGGATTTGATAGTTCAATGGCATGTATATGTATTCATTCTCTCATCACTAAGAATCAGCTTGCAACTGTCATACCACCACACACGTACAGTTTTTTCCTCCTCCGACGAAGAAAAAACCGAACCGAGAAAGTACTACTACGTAAATGCACTTGACTCGGACAAGCGCGGGATCTAACCCAACCAGCAGAGCTTGTTTGTGCATTGTAATGTATTAAAACAGGGGAAAACGAGTATTGACGATGATGAGATAGCAATTGAATTTTCACTTTGTGAAATAAAAAAATTCAAAATATTTTCCAGCGTCAAAATAGCATATTTGTAGAAAATGGGAGAAAGTTTTAATGTAGGAAAAATGCATATGAAAATTAAATCAGTAAAATAAAACATAATTTTAATTGTAATCGCATACACGTTTATTTTATTCGATTCTAATACACGTTATTTATATTTAAAAATTGTGTGCTTAAAATAAAACAAACAGTAGAAAATTGCAAGACACGTACGTACATATTATAACTTTTTTTTAAATGATCATAGAAGGATACAGTGAAAGGGGAACTCAAACTAGAATACTATATAAAACATAAATAGTACAATGTTGTAGGTGTACCTTACGTAGAAGTAATTAGAATACTTATGATCATTCACATGATATATTTATATATATTTAACTTACAAACAACTATTTGCCTTATAGCAATATTTAGTCTTTTTTCAAGTATTATGTCAACCTTTTGCGACTAGCTGCAGAAGATACGTATTGCTAAATGCATCAAAATAGTGAGATTTCTCTGTTGCTTTAGTACATACATATTAGATTTATATGGTCGAGTTATATTGCTCAAATATTTTAAAGGTTAAACACACTTTTTTCATGTTTTATTACATTTGTGCTACTAGAGTACTCACTCATTTAAAATAAATAGGTTGATAATAATGGAAAACCATTTCTTTTGAAGACTTGCGCATATATAGTGTACCTAAGGTACAATTTTTGTGCGGACCTCTCATAAGTCTTTACTAATAACATCTGCATATTTTTGTGCAAAGATTGCCATGACAATTAGACCTGCCCTACTATACATTTTAAAATCCATACTATATTTTCTATTATACCAGAAGCTTTCTCTCTTGTTATTCTTTCCATTTTTTATCTCATCGGTTATATTTGGTTTAATTAAATGCTACAAATTTACCTACATCTCAAATCAAGCTATGTTTATATCACGAATAGTTTCTTTTTGTGTTAAAAACCTTTCTACCTAAATTTTTGTTACATGATCAGCTCCTTTTTGATTGTTAACTTTGCAAATTATACACGGGTACTTCTCAGAAAAATTGACAATTCATAAGAAAAAAGGTTGGCGTGTGAGTAAATGAACAAGATTCTAATGCGCCACCGTTATTATTAATGGTAAAATATAAGTGCTTATCAAACCTGGTAACGAAATGCGCTTAATATACGAACCATAATATTTTGTTAATATAAAACTTAAGACAAAACAAGATTTTAAAAAAACAACCAAACTGATAAGATGTGATGGTAAAGTAGGTAAATGTCATGAATGAGAAAATGTTAATAAAATTGTTTTTTAACAATACTGTGTTTGCGTATTTGACAGCAACCACTACACACATCACACCACTGGAGTTTACTAGGGAAGACAATTGTTATATTATGATGGATGGTGTGTGTTAATAAGAGTATCAGTGTAAATAGTATAATTAAAGTGTATCACATCGCAAACATATTACAGTCTAGGAGTAGTGAGAATGATTACAAAGGCACTATAAGAGAGGACGGTTGTGTTAATCAAAGGGTGGAGGGGGATTATTGGAATTGGCTTTAGTTGTTCGACGGTTGGTTTTCGCGGTGGACCTTGGAATCGTCCCGTAAATATTCACCTAAAATAGAAGAAGGAAAATGGAAAAGTTAAATAACAACATTAAAACAATAACACCATTATTAAACATTACAATTAAACAAACACGGAAACACCAACGGTTATGAAATACTATTACCCACACAAAAACAATTAATATTTAGGATAGAACATAATGATAACGCTAAACACTGGAGAGAAAAAAACCATTATATCCGGGAAAGTTTTATGTAAAATGAGCACCAGAAACTCAACATTATTAACTACAACTTGAGTAGGTATGTCAATGCTAACTACAGACATAGTCATATTAATTGGTCAAAAGTGAGGGAAAAGTTAGTCGATAAATGTATTAACTTGAAGTTAATTTTCTACTTTTGACTCAACCGATTTTCGTTTCTTCTCTTGACTTAAACTTGATCTGCTAGATGTACTTGCAGTACTTCCACTTCTTTTCAAATTAGTTGCTGATGGCACCATTTTTGGTGGAGATGAAGAAAACGGACTAAGTACTCGGCGAAATGGAGAAGCAGACCAAATGCTAGTCGGTTTAACTAACTTTAAATCATTATTGCTAAGACTCTTTTTTACTTTTGACTTGTTATGATCACTTGCTGTAGGTGCTAAACCTGACTTTGACTGCAATGATGACATAGAATTTCTTTTATTATCTCGTTCGTTTGATCTAGTGGACCTTTTCCTGGGTTGTAGGGGAGGAGGTGTACCACCATCTTTACTAGAATCAGTTTCAAATTTTTGCAGATTTCTTTTGGACACAAGTTGAACAAACGGATGAATGCTACTACTTTGCGAGGAAGGCGATCTTTCATCGTTTTTTATGAAGTCATCAGTTTCCATTTCACAATCAAAGAAATTGTCTGTTTCACCTTCCATAACATCATCATCATCATCGTCTCCATCAAATTCGTCGTCGTCACTTTCATTTTCGTCACTACTGTAAAATGTGTCCGTAGTGTTTTCACTACTTGCTACTTCTACGGGGTTTTCTATGGATAGAGGTGACACTAAAGGAGGTGGTGGTAACATAGATGGCTGCATGTATACAGAGGCAGTATTCAAGTCCGGGGCAACATTAGGAGGGGGGTACCAACCAAAAACTAATGGCATCGCCATATCTTGTGATGTAACCACCGTGTAGTTTCCGAACTTTCATTCAAAATAATAATTCAATATTGGGATATATTAATAGTCATCAAAAAGATCAGATTAACTTATTTACTTATGCGAAAGTAAATACGATGATACGATTATTTATATATGATTGTCTGCGTAACAAACTAATGATATTTTTATGTGTATGTCTTTTTTTTGATTTCGACTCATAAATGGCCGAATCAAACAATAATAAATTTTCTTGTTTTTCTTTTTTACTTGAATACCTCTTTCTTCTTTCGAGAGCTGCTACGCATCTTTGGCGGTTGAGCATCCCCATCAGTCGTCCCTAAATTCATCATAGAATACGGTTTGGGTAGCCCGTTGTAACGATTCATGTCATGTTCCACTGAGCCAAGTCGATCATTTGGCGATCGTCTGCAAATAATATTTTTGATGAATGAAAATATAAATAACAGTTTGAAGATAAACAGTATCGTATTGCGAATTCAGTACAGGATTATGATCATTTTTTATCTTACCGTTGACGAGTGTCACCTTCATCAGGTCCAGGGGTCATTTCATTATCCGAAAAGATAACTATTAGAAAAACATTTTAATCAGTGTTTGTTTTAACCCTATGATATAAACACATCAGTAACAATTTAGGCTATCATTTTAATTATAAAAGCGTATACCTTCACTGTCCCCCCGATGTCGCTGAGTATTCCTGTTCATATCCTGGACGTCGAATCCCTCAAGACTGAACGGACCTTTCTTTTGTTTAATGATGGCATATTCGCCAGAGCTTGCCTGTTAAGCATGTAAATATTAAATATATAACAACTCGCTTTATTATCAATTTTATTTGTTTTACTTGAAGTATTTATTTACTTACGCGCAAAACTGTGCTCATGACCAGCTCAGTTATGTAATTAAAACAGGTCGTACCCCATCTTACCACCAGGTTGCTCGCATGCAGTTTAAAATCGGCTAGGTATGCATCAATATCCTATAATTTATAATCAATGAGTCGTTTAAGTTTTCACATCAATACATTTATAAAAATACGTAATTATAAGCGCAATCAATATATTCTTCAATACCGATTCATGACGCGTAAACATTGGATGAATTATCCGACGGTAAAGAACGCTTCCTCCTCGAGTCTGCGGCGATAGCATCCATAGGATAAAAACGATTTTCAGCTCATAATAAAATGGAAACCTAGGAAAATGTCGTAAAACATAAATAAACGTTGTCAGAAAAAATATGCTCGTATAAAACATGGGACTTGGCTGCGTGCGTGCATGTGTACAAGTTAAATGAAAAGTTGGCTTACCAACAGCCAATAAATGTATCGACGAATACTTCGAAGAAACTGAAAATCGAGAATACGATCCAGTACATCATCCAATGTACCTGCAATAATAAAAATTAGTCAAGAAAAGTTTAAAATAGCTTCAGTTTAATGTTTTGCAATAAAAAGTGCAAAGAAGGAGGTAACAAGCATCGTTAAATTTTGCATGACACGACTTACATATTCTTTCACGTTCTTTGTCTTCACTGCTTTGTAAGAGCAGTAAGCAGGGTACAAAAGCCCCAAACACATTCTGGAATAATAAGAAAGTACAACAACATCATCATCAGTTTAAATACCAGCAAAATAAAAATAAAAATCTTGAGACCGGATGTAACAGTGTAGCATTTCATTGCCAATTAGACCAAAAATGAAATACAAGCAAAGCCTACTCATTACAGAGCTTTCAACTCAAGCACGCTATGAAAAATGATATGATTAAAATTTGCAAATAATATATTTACCCTAAAACTATCATAACTAATTTTTTTCCTTAACAATACCATATCATGACTGTGACGTGACTATGTGAAAATTTGATGAACGACTTGTCCAGCTACACAATATGTATTCGACAAAATAGGGATACGGACACATTTGCCATATGAATTCAAAAAGCTCCACTTATTCACGTAGACAACCAAGCAAAAGTTTTTATGTGAATACCATTTCGCGACAAAAAAAATACTTCTTGAAAAAATGTACCAAAACTTTCAACAGAAATGTGGCATGGCATGTGGAGTTGAAAGGCTATGAAGATACGACATGCAAAAAGATGTTTCCTTCTACTTCCACTATTATCTTTCCTTCCGCATAATATAGCGTAATCCAATCGTATCATATAGCACAGCGCATCCTCAAGAACTCAGTCAGGATCAGAATCAAGCTTCATTCCATACAACCAACACCAACCCCATACGTACAGCTGGTGACTGAGGATGCGACACCGAAAGGGAAATAACCGTACGCGTGAGACCTAAAAGTAGTAACGCATTCGCTTGTTTTTTTGTTCTCCTTCCATAATATTTAAAAGATCACAGCCTAACATTTCCATTTCCTTTATCTTTATATTATGCATTCTCAAAATTGAAGGAAGATAAGTGTGTAAGTGTATGTATGTATATAATACTAGCTAAAAATTTATGATTTCGGCTTCATCTCATATAAAACTTCAAGAAGAACCGGAACAGAGCAGCTCTCTTCTTCCCATTCCCCAAAAAATCTCTTTGCTTTTATGAAACTCATCTGTCTTGAATGCTCACTAGTCACACAGGAAACCAATGATCTCTAAAAGTAAAATTTCGCCTGTGAGAATAATTTGAGTAAATATTACTCGACAACGCGCAGCGACCAAATATTATCTGCAATCTCTGCATTGCACAGCAGCAGCTTCCAACAACATGAAAGCGGTAGTGAGTGAATCACAAAAAAACTGAGAGTGATAAACTGGCATGCAAAATGAAACTTTATTTTATGCAAACAAGAAGAATGCAGGAAAGACAATTCAGTCAAATTATGGAACAGGATTTTTTAAATAAGATATTTCAAAAACTTGCCAGACTTCAGACTTTAAAGAGTTTATTACAAGGGTTTAAATTTATAAATTAAGTTGGTAAATAAGTTACTTGGAAGGTCCCTTTGTTTACTACAAGATTGCTGTTGTTACTTGACATGATATTGCATAGCACCTCCTGCAATCCTGACTTGACTTTTATGCAGACCACTAATTTGTGGTCGACGCTGTTTAAAAATGGTTGCAAATTTCGCACTTGATACACAGACAATTCTAAATATGTAGCTAAACCAAAAATGTGTCATGAGTCATGTGCCTCATTTGAACTCTTTTGGATAATTGTAGTACTGTCTTATAATCGATTATAAAATTACAAAATTATCGAATAAATGTTTCTAATTGCGGTTAATGCTGTCATTCCAAAAAATGCTCTACCGATGTTAACAACCGGAAGGGATTAAACCGCTTCACACATGAATACTTTTCTTGAGTGCATAACTCCAATGTTAATGCTTACTCAAAAAATGTTTGATTGCTTTGCTTGTCCCTGAATAAACCTATCAAATAATGCTCAGAAAAATGACTGATGAGTGATGACGAATTAACAAAAACAATGGAAGAAAATGAATGCCTATACAGCAAACCAATTGGACACGGAGGAATGCAAATGCAGGAAAAATTGTCACTATTTTCCAAATACAATCAAAAAGAGTTAACCAGTTAATATGCATTTAATATATGCTAATATGTATGCAGGTATATGCTTTTCCCCAACGAAATCCAATAATCAAAGCTAAAATTACATTACATTACAACTGTTATATAAAAAACCACTTACGAGATAGCTTTGGAGAGAATGTAGGAAATCATTTTGAGGGCCGTCACAAAATACTATGCAATTTATCGATTTTTTTCCCAGGGACTAGTATTTAAATTGAATCTAAACTTTCACACTTTCACAAAGAAATCAAATTAAAACGAAAAAAATATCCCGGTGGTAGTAATTTATAATTTAAATGAGATCCAAACTAAAAATAATGATTCTATAAATTTTTTCATACGGATTTTACATGCTAAAAAGGTACACTGTATACACATCACACGACATTCTCTTTCTCTCTCTCTCTGTCTCTCTATATCTCTCACTCTAATAATGCCATGCGTATTTCTATCATTAAACAAATTGTCGATGATTGTTTTTTTCTTGGAGAACTATATTTAAAGAGAAAAAATACTTTGCCCTATAAGGGACAACACGGATAAAACGTGAATTTATTACTGTGACACTCTATAACAAAATGGTTAAAAAAGGTAGTAAGGAAGAAGAAAAACGTCGTTGGTTTGGTGATGAAGAGAAGAAGAGCTTTTTTAGCTGTTGCAGCAGCAGAGCAGCTGGAATATGTGTTTGGTGTATGGCTAAGGAGCCAATGCGCTACTAACAAAACAAAAAAACATACACATTTTTACACACACTCTCAAACACACATCAACGCTCACTCACTCAACTGCATAAAGAAAAAAAGATGAACAGCCAGAGAACACGCAGATTTTTCTTGTTTCTCTACCTACGCTCAAAAATAACTTGGTATTTTTTTTCTTGGGGAGATACCTACGTTCCTTAACATCCATATCACTACACAGTCATTGTACAAAACGAAATAAACCTGGCAAACAGGATATAAGGTACTTGCGATTTTCACTGCAAAAACTGGTTAAAATAGTTGTGATCTCATGAAAAATATTTTGATTTTGTACCTTTGCACAATTTGAATGCCGTCCAAGTTCTTGTTTGTAAAAAAATCAGAACAAGGATTCGTTTGGCGCTAAAATGGGTCAACTTTTTGAGCTAATTTTTTTCGGAACTATATATTTTTAATATATGTGTTTACCCATGCAATAATAACGCATGTTTTATTTTGAAATTTTGAAAATAAGTTGACCCAGGTCACGTCGGGTCAAGTTTTCTGACCTGAAAAACTATGCATAATAATCGACTTTGTTAGGAATGTATTCCTGCGAAGTTTCATTAAAATCCATTGAACAGATTAGATATGAGAACACGTTGAAGTTGTGACCTTCAATGCCCTCTGGGGACAAAGGAGTTGGGTCAGGTCAACTGAAACTTTGCAAAACCATGTTTCTATACCAGGGCTACCTGTCCACTAAATTTGAGCTTATGTTGTCATGTTAAAAAATTTTGACCTTTGACCTAACTTTGACCTGGGTCAACCGATTTTGCTGATCAACGAACTCAGTCAAGCAAGGACCCATATGTATTGATTGGTGAAATCAGATTTTGAACATTTTAATTGGTTCTTGAGTTATCGTGCAGACAGATAGACAGACGGACAGACGGACAGACGACCCGACCATTCTTAGTACTTGCGGAAAAATCGCAAGTTATAATTAATATGCATATTTCATATGTTATTACTTTACCCTTAAGGCGTCTGTTTACAAACTTTATATTGCGCGCAGAACCAACTAAGGTACTCAGCACAACAAATTAGATAAGTTTAACTAATGGATAGCTTTCTATCGGATAATCCTAAAAAACTTAACTACCCTTAACATGGCAACGTTGGATTATGATTGTTAATTATTTTTGAATTTTGTTATTGTCTTGTTAACTAGATAAGCATAAATATTGGTTTATATAAAAGATTGTTTTAGTTTAGAAACCAAATGTACATTTGAATATAAAAGCAAACTTGTTTAATAAATGAGAATTTTATTGAAAAATTTAGTTATACAAGTTACTGGAAATTGATGACTGGAGTTAAACAATATAACTTATTATCTTATAACAAATCTTATATCTTGTTTTCCGGTACTGCGCAGTATAAATAAAATATTCTTTTTGTAATTGTGAAACCTACAGCGCAAATATTAAGTGTTTACTTAAGTTTTGCATATTTGTGTTGGTATATATGTTTATCTTTTGCAAAAAAATATCACTTTAGTATTTTAAGCGTACAAACATGTTGTGTCGAAATATTTTAAAGTAATTAGATTAAACTACGAAAAAACCAATTACTCGATTTAAAAGATTTTTCATTATCCGCATTCTATGCTCTAACAGGCGTATTTCAAAACACCTTAGTTCAAATTAAACCAAAAAGCTGCACACAAACCCACTTTTTGGTTATTAACTTGCGACTTCGAAGCAAGTTATACAGGATGGACGGTCTGTCCGTCTGTCTGTCCGTCCGTCTGTCTGCACGATAACTCAACTAATCAAGATTTTCAAAATCTGATTTCATCAATCGATACATATAGGTCCCTGCTTGGATGAGTTCGTTGGTCAGCAAAATCGGTTGACCCAGGTCAAAGTTAGGTC
>JAQFXM010007320.1:0-12010 GCA_034693345.1 Entomobrya multifasciata | reverse complement strand
CTCGTGTGAAAGGCTCACAGTTCCACCGCTAGGCTCCCGCATCTCCAACAAAAAGGGTTATGAGAGAAAAAGGAAAGAAGTATATTTTTGCGACATTGGTAATGGTAATTAATCTGTTTTTTCAATAAATATACTAAGCTTTTCTAAAGCAAAAGTCTGAAAGTCAAAACTGCTCCTAGGAGTGCAGTTTCTTTCAGTGATAATTTCCCAATTTTTTCCGTCTTTGATGGTAATGTCTGGAAAGGTATTGCAATCGCTACAGCAATACTTTCATTTTGCATGACGTATTTAGCTGGAAAAGCATTCAGATCAATTTTAAGTGTTTGGTGTATCATGAAGGTATTATTGGAACAAGGAGACCCTTTTCCAGCCAAACTAGCTGAAATGGCACATTTCAGGTTCACAATTTCTGGAACCTTACTGGCAGGCCTAGTGATAAGCAATGCATTCAAGAGCAATAATGTTTACAATATTGTGTTGTCAAGACAGCCAACATCGTCTAAATCAGTGGATGAACTAGTTCAGCATAATTATACTTTTTACAGTAGGCTCATTCAATATAACTACTAATCTTTGAACAATATTCAGCAATTTTATTTTGAAACAGTTTTTGAAAATGAATTCGGCTATTTTGACATCTATTCCAAAGTTGGATCAGTAGCACGTGCCAAAGTTGAGATGGGCCAAAAAGATGTATTGTTTCTACTCGATCACGAAGGCTTGATAAGAAAAGAAATTTTAGGTCGATTCGAGGTTATACGGAATAAAACCTCGCACGCAAATCTTACTCGAACCGTTACAGTTCCTCGGACCGCTAGCACATGCTGGAATTTTGCAAACCAATTTCAAAAAAATTACACCATCAAAGGATTCGATTGGGATTTATAGATAGAGTTGAAGAAAGACAAATAAAATTGATAGAGGACAATTTAAGAAACTATAAGAGGACAGCTCGGATTTTGCCCGAATACATGACACACACTTTATTAAGGGTTCTTAAAATGCTAGGAAAACATTCAGATGTAGGCGTTAATGAATTAGTCGAAACATAGTTCAAATTTGACTATATTGGCATTGTTCCTGTATCATTATACAAAAGAACGACTTTGGTTAAAAGCTCTGCTTTGTCGGAATGGTGGCTTAGGCTCATAAACCAAACGAATGTAGTTAATGATCATATAAACGAGCCTCCTCAAAAGCCGAACATGTCAAGAAATATTCAACTAATTTTTCTTTTTTACGGGTGTGGTATAGTTTTGGGATTAGTTTGTTTATTTTTAGAAATTAAAAACAAATTTTACTGCATAATATACAAGTGTAGCGTGTCTGTGGAGTAATGGACAAAGTAGTTAAGCAAGATTTTCAGCTACTTTTCACGAAATATAAGAAATGTAGGATATGTTAGGAGTAATGTCTTCATGTGATAAATGATTCATATATTTGTAAGATACAATATAATGCCCTCTAGAAAAACTTTGAAGCATGATCGTCGAGCGAGGTGTGCATTCTTTTGCAAATTGAGCAGTTGACTATGAGTTTATTTTCAATTACTCAAAAAAAATCCTAGTATTCGAGGTACTAACAGTGAAAAGTCAATTACTATTAGGTGACAATTAAATACAATTGAAATACAATATTTTGGATTCTTACTAGCTAGTTATCCTTTTTTTAATTTTGGAAGCCAAGGATACTGGCAAAAATTTCGAAGTCAAAACATTTAAACACAATTTGGGTGTTTTGGTTAGTAACCAGTTCATTAGAAGAACTTGGAATACTTGAAGTAATACTAGATAATCGTTCTTTAAAATGGGCATCAAATCCAGAGACCTAGAGGCTAATATGCAAGTTATGAAAAAGAAAGTCGTACTTTTTCGTATAATGATTCGTATTTTTTAATGAATATAATTTCCAATTGTAGTTAAATTCTAAAAACTTCTTTTTCATAATATCAATAGTTTTGTCGTCGAAAATATTTTTGTAGATGTCATAATCAATTAGCCAAAAGGTTTCGCTTTAATGAATGATTTTAAAATCATCACTTCATCAGGTACTACTTTAAAAAATAATTATATTTGTTTCGCAACCAACAGTACTTTTGTCCCGAATTCGGCATGGGGTTTTCCAGAAAACGTCTACCTACCAAGCTTGCCTAGTTCGGACACGTGTATACATTTAAACTTATATGAACTTTCTAATCTATTGCGTAAAATAAACCTGCAGAAATATTAGAAGCAAAGTGAAGCACTGCATATTACATCACAAAAAATCTCGTGGAATAAACTGTGAGGAAAGTTTCACTTCGTTTTAGAGTTTTATGGTTGTTCCAAAATATATTTGCTTCTAGGAACTAGTTCAGACACTGAATTGGTTATTCAAAACAGAGATAAAAGCTACATTGTAAACATTTAAATAGTATTTTCTAAAATCCCATGCTCCAAAAGCAAATAGATTATTATCTTAATCTAATATTTAAAACCATGTTGCATTTGAATTGGGTCGGTGTTCTATGTAACTTACATATGAACATATTTGCTGGGCTGGCAATTCATATTGATCAAAACATGCCAGCTTGAGACATTGAAATCACAAATATTTTTACAAATTGTATAATCAGGGTCCTTAATTTTTGTGGTTTGGATATCAATTTTCTTAAACACCCAATTGTACTATTACGTTACTTTAGTCACTTTGAAAGTGTATACGTGTTCCCGTATGAGAAATTTACCCAAGAACCGGCCTTTTTAAATTCGTCAAACAATGAATCAGAATCTTCAAGTTTTAATGAAATAAATAATGAATTTTTAAAAGCAGAATATTCCAGTAAAGTTTATGCTCGTCAAATATCAGACGACAAATTCATGATGAGTAATAAATTAGCAAACTGCGAAACAAACATTTATTTACATCCGCCAACTGAAGAAGAAGATTACTCTGCTTTGATTGAGTATGAAGAACGGGGAATCCTTCTAATGGACCCATTTTGGATTAGTTATGACGAGATGTACTACGAAGAAAATTTGAGATTTCGATTCGTGAATACTGTTCCCAAATTTTTAATACTGATCTGCAAGTAAAGTCAGAATTCTCTATGTTCTACTGACGACGTCAAGCTAAGTTGTATATTAGGTGTACTAAACACGCTAATAGCAGTAAGGCTATATGATGTTTCATTACTAATAGTTACTTCATCATTTCAGAATGATTCGTATCTTTTTGTCCCTATTGCAACCCATGTGAACCATTTACCTTTGTCAGCATTAGTCGGCCTAAGTGGATAATAAATTCAAAAGCACAATTGACGAATAGATTAGGGTCATATCTCAAATCTAATCCGTTATTAATTGAGGTTCAGTTGTGCGATGAAATTGCTAGTGGTAACAAGAAAATATCAATAGAAAATCTCATTAAAAAATATCCGACAAAGACATCTTTTTACCTGACATTACAGCCATAGCGGATACCCATATCATATCGCAAGTGTTTACAGAAAACTGGAACTGAAACCGGCCATTTAAAATAGTTGGATACCCTGCAAAATTACGTCTCACTTTAGAAACTCACGTACATACAAGTTTAACAAGGTTCCAATCCTACGAACTAATTCTTCATCGAAATCGGCTAATGTTTATGAGTTGTCACGAGGAATATTTGCATTGAATATATATGTTCTAAAAATGGTAACAGTCTTTGACACTTCAACTTGGATGCTTATAGTTATGATCTTCGTATCATTATCCCTGTTTCTTCATTCTGTTGCTTTGTCAATACCAGTGATTTAATTTACTAACAAAGTTCCCAACCACTCATTTCTTGAGATGATGTTTAAATTTTTTAAATCATTTTTAGACCAATCTTCGGCTTTATTTGGAAATACTGCATTCAGGCAAAGATCAAATTTTTGTTACGCTGTTGTATGTGTTCCTTTAGTGTTTCTGTTTCTAGGAACCTTGTACAAAGGAGATAATATTACTGCATTAACAACGCGAGCACCAAGAAAACCATTTGACACGTTCGACAGTCTAATAGAAAACAATTTTACAATTATTTCAAGGCGTAAAATGTTGGACAAAAAAAGATATAAATGCATGAACAAAAGTTTAAAAAGGTCTAACAATACTTACATTTTAAATAAAAGACATGAAGATTATCCCTACGTCTCAAAGATATGGCAACACGTATTGATAGGATGGTCCATGCCAGATGTAAACACTATAAATGTTTTAAAGAACAACATTTCAAGGAAAGCCCTGTACTATCTAAGCAAATCTAAAATGAGTAAGGCTTGTGGCCATCGCAAAGACCGCACAAATTGTAATAAATCAGAAAAGTTAGTCTGCTACAAGTTTGCTTCGATTTCAAATGAAATTGGGTTACCTAGAATTAAAAAATCTTCTGAAATCCATGACATGCCTGGATACATTGGAAAGGATATTCTTCACGAAAAATTAGTTAGTTATCACTATATTGGGTATTATCCCGCTCCCATTTTGCAAAATGTAAAGTATCACTTTCAAACTGGTATTGCAGAATGGTAGCACAAATATCTTAAATGGATTTATGAGCTGTGAACTTTTTCTGAAGTAGTTGAAAATGCGAAAAACTTTAGTAAACGTAACCTGGATTTAAGTGAACCAATCAATCAAATAAAATTCATTAATATCTCATTGCCCCCGAAAAAAAATTTCGTTTAAAATTTATCTTTTGTGTTTGATCCCATTAGTCGGCTTTCTTGTATCAACGATTGAATTTGTTGTCTTTGAGAGCAGGTTTTGTAAAAAAATTAAGTTTCGAACCAAGGGTAGACAAATGTTTAGAATCACTCAAGAAATTCAAAAGGAAGTGAAAAAAGAAGAAAAGCTCATAAACACCGACGACATAGCTTCATATGAATTAGATGTAAAGTCAAACAAAGCAACAAACGAACTGTATCGTACATACGGAGTAAATTCGTGTAGTGAGGACGAATCAATAAATGATGGCATAAGTAAACAAACTACAAATATCGAAACTACAGAACACTTTGAAAATGTTGAGAAGTCTAGCGGTGAAAATTTGAAAGCCGCGAGTAGCCTACTTAATTTAGGTTTGAATTCAGAAAAACATGATGTAAACGATTTACAAATTATGCCGGGTAGTGTAAACCCTTCCGTAGTATCGTGTTTAAATTGTGAGGCAAAAGTAATGCTGGAAAACGAGCAGATTTCTCAGTCCCACCTAATTTGTAATCACGAGGACGGAAATTTGGAAAAAATGACCAATCAAGTACGACTACAAACAACTAAAGAAGATAAATTGATGCAACAAGATACTGATTTAGGAGTACTAAATAATGATGGCGTTGATTAATAATTTGATTCTGCTGAAATTAAATCATAAGAAATGTACCATACTAGAACGCGTATTAAGTACTTTAACATAAGTATTTAATACGCGTTCTAGTTCTAACTCAATAAAAATTGTTTTACGGAATTGCTCCATAAACCTTTAAATCTTATGTAAAATTTCAAACATGTTCAGTCATTACTAAAACATAAAGATGCACATATAACCAGGAGTTTTAGTAATTAACGAAATGACTAACGAATAATGATTGAACAAATCCAAAAATTGAAAATCCAAGCCGTTTTGTTGCATTTTTCAGGTCATCAATAATAAACTTTTCGTGGATTTTCCAGATGTGGCTAGTTTCAAGTACTGGCTAGTAGTTGTCCATTAAGTAATTTCAAGTATCTCATGATTTTCAGACCTGTAGGAGCTTAGTATATATGGTGTTGGATTGTCATACATTTAAACCTGCCATAGCCAGGTTATTAAAACCATCGATGTCTTTCCTAAGCACGGAAGGGATAAATATAATAGAGTTTCAGAATTCAACGATTTCAATTACAATAAAGTATTGAAATTATTTGACCCTAACCATTGATGTTTGTGTGCTTACGCTGACCAAACAGCGTGAATACATTTTAAAATCAAACTTAAGCTGACCAGTTTTCGTAGAGCAACGATTTATGTTAATAGTTGAGTGTAAAAATTTGCACTAAAATAAATAGCCAATTTTGCAATTTTCACATTATACATGTGTCAATTCTGAAATTGTTCTCTGTAGCATCAAAATAAAAATCTTTATGAAAAGCTAATTGTTTGGTTCACACGACTTCGTCAAGTTGGAAGACGAAATAAATTGTTGATGCGTTTATGCGCCTTTCTAAATGTTAACTTTTTTGGCCCAATTACATTTATAATAAAATATTGCAAATATCACTCATTATATTACTTTAACATTAACTAAAATTGGGTGTAATCACTGGATAACAATGAAAAATACGTCGAAGAAAACAAAATAGTTTATAATACACAAAACGTGTAACCAAATTAATAAAAAGGTGAATTAAATTGTTCATTTAACAAGGGTATAAGTTTTATTTGATTTAATTGAAAAACATAAACAAGGAATTTTTAAAGAATGTTTAGCAAACAATTCACTAGTCATTAATAATTAGTGTGCTTCTTTATATAAGGTAAAAAATAAAATTGAAGCTGAAAAAGAATAATGACAATGAGTAGGTGTTCAGTAAATTATTCATTTATTTCATCTCAAGCAAAAAATGCTATTATAATTACCTTTCAATTTTTAACATACCAATATTCATTTTAATTGTTATCATATTAGAATTTATGAAATGTTTCGATTTGTTGCTATTTGTTGTTGGGGAAAGAATAGCTGTTTTCACTCCAATTTAAAAATAATTACACAAATCTATTAAAGTCCGTAATTTTTTTTCAAATTTTCAATTAATGATAAAAGTTATTATTATTTTCTTTCTTTGGCTCAACAGCTGGCATATTGTCATTTTGTTAATCTCGGGACCACTTAACCAACTTCAAACTCAATCATAAGCTTTAATCTTGAAAAACATTTCCCAAATCAATAAAAAAACAGACAACATCAAACAGATTAAAAGCAGTATTCCAACAGCAAGAAAGTCTTTTAACTTTACTGGAACCTCTTTGCTTTCCCCATGAACTTTTGGATCACACTTTTCTTTGGTATAATAAACAAAACATCCATTTTGCATCCATACGTCTGTTAAATACCTTAAGTTTATTTCACTTTTTTTAGATAGGTCATCTGAGGCATCAGATTTCGACTCGAAGTTTTCTGTTAAGTAATTTTTCATTGAAATTTTACTTATAAAGGACTTCTGTATCACATCAATACCAGATTGAATGATATATGACAAATATTTTCCAAACTTCTGTTTAAACAAATTGTCGGAACCTGTCGCAAAAAGCTCTCCAGTATGAAACTGTTCTGATTCACGATTATCAATTATTTCAATGCCTAGCTCACCTGCTGAAATCAGCATTTTAGCAATAGCTTCTTCAGTTAGTGTCATACTTGGAACTGTTAAATACGCAAATGTTTGTAGCTTCTTACAAATTTCAGTATTTTGAATTTTATTTAAGCCTTTTAAGTAACATTCACCAAATTTTTCATCATAAAATATTCTAATCCAAATTTCCTTTTCACTAAACTTCCATTCTAGAACTTCAAATCGTTTTTTAACAGCTAAGTCAGATATTTGGGCAATTTTAGATCGATTTAAGCCAGTTTTGATTTGATGGCGATCCATTTTATGTTTAAATTTAAAAAGAGCACTGTATGCACTTTGTGCTGCCAATAGTGTGATATTGGTGTCTTGAGCAATTTCTCCAAAGCTTTTTGGCAAATCTGCTGGACTTTCTAATGTCATATAAGAATACAAGTCAGATGTATACATATTACGAAAAACGTGGGCAGCAAAAAGCCATGTCAAAATTACTGCCATGTTTGCTGTATTAGCTTTGTTTCTTTTGTCATCATTTTGCTCAAATACTACAGTTACCAGCCAAAAGAATGGACTGAATTCGGTCAAGCATATTTGAAGAGTAAAACCTGTTACAAGGAAAACTACTAAAATTACAACCCAAGTTTTTATGATAAACGGGGATACTAAGGCATAAAGGGTACGATATTTTGCTGGATCGAAGAACAGCGAAAATTTAATTCCGAAAAACTCTCCACCATGAGGGTAACAGAAATCCACAATCAGATTACTTTCCAACGAGTAACTTGCCAAGTCGTTACTAGCCCTTTTGCTCATTGAGTCAAAACCAGTTAACGTGTAATTTAATTTGGCATATATAAGTTCTTTTAAGCACTTTTCCCAATTACGATTTTTAGCCGACAGAGGAGAAGTGCTTTTTCTTTCTAATTTTAGTGGACAATGTGTTATTACTTTTAAATTGGCCTTCGGAAAAACGTAGTTATCAAGTGAAAATGCTACACTGGTAACTGTAAAGACTTTAATCAATGGAAGATTTATTTTTAAAATCAACGGTTTTAATTTCAAATAGCTACGTCGGAAAATCCAAAGTCTCTCCTCGTGGTAAGTATTTACAGAGTTTAAAGACAAAAAGTAAGCAGCCGAGTTTGGCGAATCCAATATTATGATTTTAGATCTGGTTAAAAACGGTACATGGAGTGTAATGTCATTTTGATTCTTAAGGTGTATTGCGGTCGGAATCAAGAGGAAGTCAGTCTGTGTGTTTTTGTAAAGACGCTGATACGGAATATATCGATACTCCATCTCTAATTGTAATTTTGTAAATACTGTTTTATCATGATTCATTAAGGTGGTGAGAATCAGCTCAATGTTACAAACGTATCGGTGTTTCAATTTGAAAACTCTCTGATTAGTCAAAGTCATATTTCCGTTTACAAAATCTAAAATCAAATCCAAACTGTGTTGTAGAACTACTTTCCGAAACGATTTCGAGGTTTGAAGTTGGACACTTTTTCCATTGCAAAGTTGGTCAAAATTATGTGATGGAACATTTTTAGGGTTAGCATCTCTAATAACGTGAATAGTGCAAGGAGTAAAAATACTGATAAATGTCCATAAATTATCAAATTTAAAAGGTATTTCACTAGTTTTTCCAGCAAAGGTTAGCCATGGTACAGTGTATAGCACTAAACCTATCGAAATACAATGCATTTTATGTTATGATTTGTGTATGAGTTTTCAAATTTTTTCAACGTTTTGAAATGTACTATGTTACAATGTTCTCCTTATTTATTAATCTTATAAATTACTTAAGTCGAGCACAGAAAAAATATCCTACATAGTACAAACCTATATACTCTAGCTAATATTACGAAAACCGAAATTTCACTTTAAAATGAAGACCTTTGCAAGTAACTGAATTTTAAACCTTTTGTTTCTAAATATAATCGTAAGTATTCGACATAGAAAAACCTAAAACTATTTGTTGCTTACTACTGCAAAAATATTACTATAGTGATAGTTTGCGTTTCAAGGCAAATAACGAATCCCAAATGGTCAAATATTGACGAGCATTACCTAAAATTTAAACATAGTAGAACAATAAGCCCATTTTAGTTATGTTAAGTATACTTTTTAAACGTTCATTTCGAGTTACTAAGCTACTTGTAACTGAAATTACTTGATGAGGTACATATTTAAAGTATTTGGAAACCGAAGTCCCGATTTAAAATGATTTAAGGGTAGATTTTTCCTCTTAATTGTAGATGATATATTCTGAAAAGCTCATTATTATTTCAAATCAACTATTCAGATTTCTATTGCAATAATATTTTGTGAATTCGAACTTTCTCAAGGGTCCTCCAGCTTTAATTTGATTAAACACGACATGAGAAAAAATACTTCATGTTTTTATTATAATATAATGAATACTTGATACTTAAAATGTGAAAAGTAAGTAGGCCTACTTGTTATTTATAACGTAGTGAAAACTTGATGTCTTTAAAAAACGTAATTTGCGTTAGCACTATAGTGTTTTATGGGAAACTTTGATCTATCAAGCATTACTTTGGCATCACTGCTGCGGTCACATCTAGATCCAAACCAATCTGACTAAATTTCCGAGGTTAAGCATCTGGATATGTTGTAGACATGTGAGCCCTATACTGCCCAAAACTGAAAATAAACAAAACATATAAGCAGAACCCTCAAGGTTTTTAATTATATTATAAAAAAACGAACTACAGTGTATTACATCAGAGGTTCAAGGGCTATAGTCAACGGTAACAATGGCTTTGTTTTGCTGCTATGGCACTATCCTTTCGCCTGAAAAATTATGCTATATTGATTTTGGTTTTATGATTTTCACCCAAAAATACAAAGTTAAATCGGGCATAATTTTAGTAATTTCAAAACATAAGGCCGAACCGTACGTTATCAGGAGCTTGTAACTCGGTTTACATACATTGATCGAAACCATTCGATGTTGGTTCGTTTTTCAAAAACGTGGTTGATAAATTATTGAAGTTGAGCAGGTATATTAGTAAGGGAAACATGCACCTGCACGTGGAAATGGTATTTAAAGTTCTCAGGTTGCCAGGTAAAAAATGTTGTCCGTTTTTCATGTACTTTATTATTGACAAATAAATCATAATAAGAGCACTTGTTCATTTTAAAACTTTCCATTAAATGCTGTCTCTTATAAAGTACAGCACATTTAAGTGTCTCTTGGGTTTTAAACGAGTCTCCATAAAACACAATTCGAACTGAATTCACAATAACTTTATGTAATTTACCGTATAAGAACTGTTACTCCAGTATTCTCAGGTTCTACTGATGCCCCAACAGGAATACTACAACAAGATGCTCAAGGATGCGGAATGACTAGACAAGCACAAGTGTTGTTCCCGGAGATTCAAGAGAGACTAACTTTATTCATTCTGAACTTCTACGCATTACAACTTCACAATGATCACAATGCTTGTTTGGCGTGCATTCAATCGAATGTCCACCAAAATAGTCAGGGCGAAGTGATACAAAGATTAGTCATGTTGCTTGTAGCATACATGCCACTATAAGTACAATAAGTTTTACCTTGATATCTGAACTGATGTGAAGAAAGTCGACGTTGTCAAAGGAAAGCTGTCAATGGCAACACTATTGAGGTGAACACATTTTATATCTTTAAATCACTTGAAGAGAGAAAGTAATACACGTTGTGCTTTTTTATGTAGGCATTATTAAATATTTGACAGCACTGACTACAAAGTTCAGAGACATTGACTTGACCACATTTGTATGTTTGTCTAGTAGCAAAATAACAGGCGTTGTCAAGTCGAGGCCACAAAAATAAAATATTCATAGGGTATCCTGAAATAATAAAATATCATCATAGTTCAAACTTGCCTGATATCTTTGGTCCTCGACAGTTTTTTGATTTAGCCCAAACGTGTTATACTACTAATATCTTCACAAAAATCAGTTTGGCGCTAGATATATATCGGCTAATTTTTTATTTAATTACTTATTCAATCAAACTGCCAGCCTATGATTTTGAGTGCATTAACTAATAATTTTTATCAAGATTAGCATTGGCTAAACTACCAAAACGTAGGCTGGTACTTTGATTGAATAAAGATTTCAATTTAAGATTTCAAAAATGACTTTAGTTAAACTTTAAAATTAGTAATTCGAACTAATATAAATTACATGGGATTTCAGGGAAGTAAAATGTTTTTATTACATCCATGGCATTTATTTTACTTCAAGAGATAGTTATTCCAGAGTGAAGCTCAAGAGGATGAGTTAATAGTAATAATAGTTTTAGTAACAAGTTAGGATGCTCTATAACCAGAGGCAATATTCATTTTCCGGTACAGTTTGTGATGCTGAAGAAGGTGGACATCATTTTCCCGAGTGGATAAGTATGTTGGTATTGCCATTAAGACTTTTGCTTAAGAATGCTAGCTGTAGGTTAGCGGGGCGAGGGCAGAGGTGTCCTTACGCTCGCTTATTAAGCATTGGCGTAACTGACATCTTGTAACGTAGAAAGGTTCTCCCTATCTTAATTGACGATTTTTAATTAATAAAATATTTTACTTTGATCGGTGATCATGATCAGCTGCGCTGTTGCATTGCATGATGCATGATCTGATGTGATGACACATTTTTAGCCTATGCTACAT
>JAQFXM010007319.1:0-12011 GCA_034693345.1 Entomobrya multifasciata | reverse complement strand
TTGTTTGCTCACTGATCGCCATAAAATAAAAAATATGTGCCAGCTTACGCGAAACGAAAATGATCAAGTGGATTTATATTTTCTGATGATAGGTACATAGTACGGTACAATGACGAATTATCATCAAACTACTACAAACGACTATTTATCAAACCAGAGAACAGGAATAGTTTTGCCATATGCGTAGATTACATAATATATGCAAGTCCAAGAATAATGTCATGACTGGACACAATCACAAGCGTGCATTATCCTAACGGAAAGCACTCCATCAACCCTGAGTTTTAGAAGTTTTAAACGCTAAAATTGAATTTACGTATTTTCGAACAGAATGAAAACGACCTGTGGTTAGTCCTTGTATTTATTTATTTATGAAAGTTTTTCTAGGAATTAATTGTCGCAATGCCCAGGCTATAGCTGTTTAAAGAATCTAACTAATTAAAAGGCCTTCCGAACAAGTTCAACAATAAAGAAAGTTTTTAAAAAACTAAAATTATTTTATTTAACAGCGAATAGAAATGAAGCTAAACCTTTGCGCTTGCCAGGAATAAATTTTTCCATGCATGGTACATCACAAACACTGAAATGTCAGATATGCAGAAAGTAAATATACACGTCAATCAGCGTCCATCATTGGTTTCTTTACCGTACTTGTACAAATAAGAAATAACTTTTAGCCTAAATAACTCATATTGGTTTTGTCACTAAAAAGTCATGCGCAAATGGTTGGACACACAGACTGACTTGCGTCACATATAAACACAAATATATAAATAAAAAATCATCATCCATCATTATCGTCAGCCAGTAAAATGGAAATGCGTAGGTGCTTATTCAGGATTTCAATAAATAATTTTATAATGGAGTGCTTTATGATTATTAAGAAAACATAGACTATGTCAGACTTATGTCATAAAAATTACGAAAGAGGATATGACAATGAATCAAGGCAACTCAGGTGCATACAATACCATGATAATATTTAAAATAATGAACATACTGCGAGCAACAACAAAGAATTCCCATCATCATTCTCAACAAACAAAGTGAACTAAAGGAAATGTCATTTTGTAAAGACTCCTGCAGCTACAAAGAATCTAAATGTGGTAGTCAAACTTTTCTTTCTTCTTTGTTTTGCTTCCCATTTATGATGTCAACTACAATTGTTCGTTTTCTCGTGAAGACATATTCTACACCGAAGTAAATGGAACCTCTTGTAAGTAGTGGAATCATACAATGGCCTCCTTGTCACGACGTATTTACATGACAAACTTTATTAGGAAAAGTTGAAACCTCATCCTCACAGAAAACTAACAATAAGCGCCAAGTGCAGTAAGAAGAATAAAAACTTTGTTCAGTAATGATGACTCGCCAAGATGCCAATTAATGTCCACGACCACCGTCACTTGTTGGAAGAACTCAAATGAGTTATGTATTATTAAAATTTTGTTGGATGAAATCAGTCCATATTTTGAACACACATGTTAGCGCCCATGCAAAATTGGTAAATCGTTCGCATCAGCATCGGTCTTTACAAAGTGAAGACTGAAGACGCACCACCACCAAAATTACAAGGAAATTGTCAAGGATGTTTGAACACTCATCAAGAAAATAAAGGAGGAAACGTATATAACAATCTTAAGTGTATTGTTGTGGGAGGAGTGCGGAGTACGGCTGCGGACGGCTGCATGCAACACGTTGGGTTTTGAATAAACTTGACTATGAACAATTTTACTTTTCATAATTGGTTTCTAGAGTATGAGAACTTATGAATCAGGAAAATATCTTCCAGTAAAGTCCAAATTGGCTACAATTCGTGGAACATTAAGATAATCTTTTTGAAAGGGAGAAGGTTGCATAAGGACAGCTTACGCATTTTATGTACTACAAAAAAGGAGTTTTACACGCAGAAATCTTCATATATGTTCAACAGGAATAGAAAAACTGGAAATTTACATGGATAAGTACAAATGATAAATATATTTGGCAACAAATAAAACTTTCCACTCCTTTTCTTGGCATTTTGTGTGAACAATAACATTGATTTTAAATTGTTCACTAGGCCGCAAGTACAGTTTTGTAGATGCAGACTGCACACACGACGACACCAAAAATACTTACGTTTTACGCACTTACACATTTTGCATATAGCAATTATAGCATTGTAGGCATAATGCAACAAAGATGCGTACTTTGAGAGCTTTAAATGGTTAATTATGTATTCTTTGTTTCAGGGAGTTAGTATAAATTATCATAACACTGTATTGGTGCAAACATGTGAATGATGTTTATTCATTGCAATGAGTTTGTCACACCTACGACTTATAGGTTAATTTTATTATTATTCGTCACAGGCACACTCCTCTTCAAAAGGAAGCACATTATAGTTTGCTGGCTGACACTCAGAAATATTTGATTAGTTGATATTTAATGTTTCAGGTTTTGAAGGACTAAAATTCTAAAATTAAATATGCAATAAAAAGTAAAATTCGTGCTGTCGGTACGTGAGATGATTTTTATAAAAATGAATTGGTATGAGTGATGTGAGTTGTGATTGTGAGTATTGTGACTGCGCGTAACTGGATATAGTATATAAACAAACAATTATTGCAAGTAGTTTTTAATTGATGTTCTGGCACAAAATATAAAACTTACGAGTGGTACTTTGCACAGTACATGATTATTAAAATCAATAAAAAAGTTGTAATTATATTTATTTTCTCCCTCACCTTGTCATTATGAAAAAGTCGCCGTATGCAACTCGCATTCAATAAACTCAGAGCCATTTAGGTGTCAAATTACAGGTTCATGTACCATGTACCTAATAAAATCACAGATCACTTCTTTTCACAAATACTCACTACTGTTGTAAAGACACACGTACATTTTATGTTGTCTTGAGTGCACAATGGTTAGCACAACTGGTTCTACAATCACATCTCTCCACACATTCACAAGTAATTCTTTAATAAAGTTATTCTGCCCGACTAATTTTATCCTGTGGCTGGGCTATAAGCTGATAAAAGAATGAATCATCATGATGAAAACTGATCTTTTAAAGTTGAAACTAGTAAAATTACTCAACACGTTTTATAAAAGCAAAAAAACTTAAACAAATAAAATATCAAATCAGCTAGCGAGAAGCCCACCCCCTTCGATCTTCTATTGAGTGACAACTTGAAATTGAACAAAAACATGTCATGGTGCACAAGAGGGAACCTATCTTATTATTTAGAGCGACTAACTATAGTCAATAATATGAAATATTTAAAATAGGTATCAAAAGAATAATGAAATAAAATCTAATTTAGCTTTCTAAATGTATAAAGAGGGTGTCACTATAAAAGCCAAAGTGTGGATAAAATGACATAAAAAATCATAAATAATTTAACAAGATAATTGGATTACTTCTCGAATTTCTTATGAACTTGATGAGCACAATGAATTAACTATTGTGTATTATGCGATGCGTGTCTCTGCCCATTTTTTATTGTTGAACTGATCACTTGTGTAGCTACATTTGAGGATATGTAGAAAAAAATGTAATTTGGATATGACAACCTCTAAAAAAGAATATGATTAAATATTATTCATCACTTTTACTCTCAAATGACCGTTGTTCTCGCGGAGCGTGTAGCCGCGTATTTGAGCTCAAACATTGATTATGTTAAATGTTACAATAATGCAACACACCAAATGACTAAATCACTAAATGGGCAACTAGTACTCATTACTCCATGTATGTATTTTAAACAGAGGCAAAAAACATGGAAAGCCACCTTTTGGCTTTCATATTTCATATCCTTCTAACCGAGCCTATACTACTGAGTCACTTGAATTGATAATTTAAAAAACAAAGCAAAATATTGCATAGGTATTCCTATATAGGAATATGCAATCACCAACCAAGGATCAAGAAAAACTATTAAACTGCTTACTATTTACTATGATGTTTTCCTTGCTACTATACAACCACCGACACCATTCATTAAAAATTAACTACTTTTTGATTCTCTTTTCTCAATAAAATTGAACTCTGAAGAAGATGAATCTTCCACCTTCTACTATCAGATTATGTGAAGATCACAGTACTATAGTATTATACCGTATGTCTGTGTGCAACATTATGTGACACAAAGGAGGCGGTTATAGTGGGCGGCTTAATGTCAGCACGCCCAAATAAACTAACATGTTTTGTTTGGAAACTTTTTTTTCCATCATCATAATCAGCGCTCACAGATCATCCATCCATATTCCTATTCAAGACGACCAAAATGAAGACCGCTGTTGCTGCATATGAAAATGGTATCCTAAGGTCGTCATACAACATGATGTATGTAAGCTTACACCATAAATATCCATAATACTCTATCAAGAAGCAGCGCAATTTGCTTTTAGCGTGGATTATTGATAGAAAATGCTAATACAAAGTAATGCGCACTTATAGTTCTCGAAAAAGTATGATTGCTTCACCATCTCATCTCACCATGTACGTTTTAACTAACTGATCCTGTAAACATTGCCGATTTTTTTTTACAAAAAAGTTGTTCTGTTCATATTATAAAGATAGCCAAAATGCATTTTCCTAGTTTTGGCCGGGAAGCCTGCTAAAAGTCTAAAAACAGAAGGAGTAGTACAGATATAAAAATTGGAATTTCCGATTTAAAATATTGGCAGACCGGGTTGAGGATCATTTAAAAAAGTCTTCTATCAGAGTCTGCCGAGCCGACACTCATCTCATCACCCTACACCCATGCATGCATGTATTAATGATCAAACAACAGACACAACGACCATCATCATTGAAGAGAAACTAAAACATTTTCATTTTGTCCCTGAGAAGCATTAAAAAGCTTTCGCAATGCAAACATACTTTTACTTTGAACATCACTTTAATGTTCCTCATTCTTTCTACAAATGATTTCACTGATCAGATAATTTTACGTATTTTTTCGTTCTTTTTAAAAATGCACTTGGTTGACGATGCCAAATGCCAATGTGAATGTACTTTTTGTTATGGACGGCTGATGTAACGCCTATCATTTTGAGAATTTCGTGCTTCAAAGTAAAGCCATTATGCATCTCTTCTTTTAACTTGTCTGGCCAGGCCAAGATAATGAAAATGAAGCGTAATGTGACATGATTACAATATCGTGCAGGGGTTCTCCGTGTGCACTACAGAAAATGTTCATGTCTCGTACTCAGGTAACCTGTCAAAGCAACCCAGTAAAATTTGCTGTGATATGCTGAAATGTTACTTTGAGGAGATAATATGCATTAATCATTTTCATTTTAAATGGATTCAAGGTTTCCTCAAATTATGTGTTTATTATCATCGTCTTCATCAGAGTTGAGTAAATTATTACACTATTGCAATATCCAGTGGAATTTTATGATACATGTATAATGTATATACTTGCCGGTCGGTTTAAACTTTAAAGTCTATAATAGTATGTGTAATGTAGTAATGTGTAATCTAAGTTGTATGCATGTAAATTTTCAGTTTAGTTATTAGCAGGCGATGATCAAAGTAAAAAAGACACAAAACAAAACTATCTATTATGATGTTTTTAAGCAATCTGAACTGAAGTAAGAAAGCACTCTCATAGAGTATACATATCCAAAAACTTGACACAAGTGAAATTTCAGCTAAAAATCATAAAAATTGGGGAAAAAACGTGTAGTATATGATCTCATTAGTATTCATCATGAAAGTGATATAATATGTGCTTGTTTGATAAAAATTCACAAAGATCATTTAGCTGCCTTAAAATTACTACTTTTGAATCATTTCAATAATTATTCATATTTTTTACAAGTTCGTCTCGACTGGCACGAAGTTGTCAGTCATCATCGACTGCTATAGTAAAGATTTACAAATAACAGCTCGGAGTAAAAAAACTACCGGTATTGTATACAAAAACATATAACATTGGAGATCATACCATTGTGGATTAATTTTAGATTATTAATTAGGTACACAAGTTCATTTATTTCTAATGGACCATAACATGCTCTCTGCTCTCCAAATAGATTCTGCCGAGGTTGAAAGTGTTGAAATGAGTAGTTAAACACGTGTACTATGTATGTGTGTATGTAAATCCTTCATTTGTACGTTAGTTATTTAAGTTTACAATTTGCATTGGAGGAAAAGAAATAAGCAATCTAAAATTTTAACTGCTAGCCATAAAGGTGAGAGGAACACTAACTGTTGTCACATACAAGTGTATTTTAACACATCATAAAGTTTGTTACGAACAACCATGACCTTCAACTTAATTTTTAACGGTGAACAACAAAAGTGGATGTCACATTCATTTCATACAATAAAACGCATCCCTCATGGAAGATACGACTAGATGACACGTTTTCAATCTAATTTTAAATTCCGCAATGTTGTGCAATGCTCTCCACACCTCCATACATAGCTTTTTTCATTATACTGTTTCCATCAACATCGTCATCATCCTCACTTTTAAGCTTTTTGTTGTACTGAATTTTTTTCAATCATCAATAAAACACACAGATGTTCGTGAAAAATTTATTAACACTATTAAGCGAAAAGGAAATTCTTTGTTGTACTTCTTCTGTGAGTAAATAACTTTGCAAAATGATGACACAATATTGCGAGAAGGCAAATCTTTATAAGGCTCACGACAAAAAACGCAAGTTTGCATTTTAACAACTTTGCTTAGCAAGTTATTATATTGTCGAGTCCAGAGAGAACATTATGTTTGCTGGCAGATTACAAGTTTGACCCGAAGGCTTCCCACACAAAGTCTTACTGGGGGTTACATACAATTTACAAGACTACCAAGCATGCTTGTGCTGTGCATTACAGATGAATTTCCTAATTCCTAATTAGCATTCTCAATGGCGATAAATAAATCAAAATGTTGACCACACCAATGGCCAAATGAAAAGAGTGACAACGCTTCACGCATAATCGTTTTTAGCAGTTTGTAATGTGTATCGAATGAAAATATATTTGTTAGATCCAGTGCAGTCTTAGCCAGAGACCACACTTTTTGTATATTAACGGTATATTAGACTGTATTATTAACACCTAACGCGTTATTATGTTATCTTAAATGGTTTATCTTGTAAAATTAATTATTCTATCACTTATCTTTAACCAAATTAATATAATATATTTTTTACGCTAAGAAAGGATAGTAATCAAAGTCTCGTATTTCACAAGGAACCATTCATTATCAGTTCATCAAACAAGCAAAAAACATGCTTCATTACAACAAAAATGGATTTTTGGATTGATAAAAAATACTATCAGTGTTTGCAAGCTATAAATATCTTTTTACATCTTTACACTCCACAATTTTGATGAGTTTATTGAAAGTAAAGAGTAGCACTGTGTGTTTTATCGTGTACTGATATATGGCAATCTATTTGCTATTGTAAAAAAGATGGTCAATCCAAAATATCAGGGGCAATTTGTTTTTCTTTGTTTGTTTACAAGAAACGTTTGTGTTCCGTGTTCAAAATAAAAATTAAGTGGATCTACATGGACAGATCAAAAATTGATAAATGGATACATTCCTTCTAAGAATATTTTGCATCTTTCTGGCAAATTCATAAATTGCTTATCATCAAGACTGCAAACTCTTGCGCACAAATTCTTTTTGTTCACTTATTCACTCAAGTCACAACAAACCTATGACTGTGTTCTTCTGGCATTTCTTTTAAATCTTCTTTTTTACCTTAAGGCAAGCCTTAATATAATGTGTGTTGCTTGTGACGCATTATTGTTAATCCTGTGGACATTTAATCAAACTGACTAAAATTTGTGATGATGCTCTGTCTTAGGTATTTTTACAATGACCTTTCAGACAAAAATTACCGATAAGCAAAACAATATGCAAATTAAAGGTGACACATGATCCCTTCCTAAAGAATTTTTGGTGGTATGATAATCATGATTTTATATTCAAAATCACAACAGTAGCAATAAAAGACTGATGTATCATATTGCAAACTTTTGATCATGTCGAAATAATGGAAATGGACGTGTTTATCAGGACAGCATTCAACAATAAGCAATAATGAAGTAGAAGTCTCCTTTATTCATTTGATTGTACAAACATGTATAATTTCAAAAAGGAGTTATTTATTTGCGTTACATGATTTAGACATACGTACATACATGAAATATATGGTCCAAACAGCAAGAAGTAGCAGTAGGTGGAATTGTCTCGACAAAGATCGGGAGCAGATACCGTTTAATATCTCCAAAATGCATATTTTATGGGAACAATATTAGTTTTTCAGACAGGCTGACAAATGAACATGGTAAACTGAAATAGAATACAGATTCCACTATCATCCAGCCCACTCAAAAAATAATCGACTACTTCCAAAAATGCAATTTGGGATCATCACACAGACGGAAAATAAAATTCAAAGACACGATTACTATTACTTCTTTTTTCACATATATTTTTACTTTTATTGGATTGGTTCTACATTTTTATCGTTCCGTCTGCTGCTTAGGTTGCATATATGTATTGCTAATGCTCTTTATAAATCTATGCAGGAATACTATAAAATTAATATCAGTTGGGTCAACTGATTGCGAAAAACGGTACGATATATTGTCAATTAAATGACACTGAAATACGTATTTGAAAGTTTCTTATGAACCGCATTAGTCTAATCAGCAATAAAAGTACTCCTCCACTATACATGAAGAATCGTTAATACAAATTCAAAACAATGTTGATATGATAATTGAGTGAACAAATGAAAGTATCTAAAGCTGTGTATAACGTAACCGTGTTCCGTCCGGCGCGTAGAATAACATATTATAGTAATAGTAATTGTGTGCCTACTGCTGAGATTTCTTTTGGTTACGTTGTGGGAAGCATAATTGAACTCCTTTGCACTTCGCATGGTCGATTAGATTAGTCAATAAATGTAATGAGTTCGCCCAGAAAACTTTGAAATTAAAGCAAGAACTATAAAGAATAACAGCTTTTGATGATTTAGCATGCTGTCACGTCGTGCCGTTCGCCACCCAAAACGTTCAATTGAAAATTAAACTGTTATTCCTACGCGAAAAATACGGTTGTTAACTTTTCACTCTGAAGAAAATTATAAATATTGGGTTGAATGGCCACTTCTGCAAGACAGAAACCCAAATAAAGTGAAGTGTTGAAAAATTTGACCTAACTACGAATTCAGTTACTGAATGACCGCATGTCATAAGTTTACTAAATTAATCAAAAGAAGTAGGTATGTAAAAGATGTGAAGTCAGTAGTTATGTAAGTAGGTATATGTGATCTGACTTTTGAAAATATAATATCTGTAAAATATTTTTTTCTCGTACATATCTTATTAATTCATAGTCCATTTAGGTACTACCATATTTGCCAAATCGATTGCAGATCACTGTCAGTAACATAATCACCTTTTTGCCCAGAGACTGTTTGCCATATCAGTCTAGATTTAAGATTGAGAAAGATTGCAATAGAATGATTGTATGAAGTTACTTTGTAATCTAAAATTTGAAACATGTTCGTCGGTCACCGTACCTGGAGCGTTTACTTTGGTACAATTACAAATTCACAGATGCTTACCGACATTTTAATTTCAACATTTTATCATACAAATATAACCCAATAAAGTCTACAGAATGTAAGCTTTAGTTAAAATGTTGGAAAACGTTGTTGATCTATGGGCATCATCGTCAAGAAGTGCAATTTTACACGAGGATTTGGAATTTGGATGCTTACATATAGTTTTTGTTCATAACTTCAGTGTAAAATATATAAACTGCATAACGTCATATGTTGCAAATGAGCTCATGAAAACATTATGCTGAATATATTATAATTAGAGAGCACACATCAGATGTGTATCATGAGACACTTCATTAGTTCTCTTAGTTTGAGTAATCTTCTCAGTAATTAAATACATAAATCCATAAGCATGCAATCGAAATATGAGTATGTGATTTCCAGCAGAACAAAAAGTGGCGTACATTTCATGTTCAAGGTTGCAGCTAGGATTAAGATAAAAATTCGATTCGGTCATCAGTTAAACCACACAACGATGAATAAAAAGCAACCTCGAAAGTCGAAGCCCTTATCTAATCAGTATCAACAAATTGCTTGCTCAACATTGCCCTGGGAAAGTTAGAAGTAGGACAACCATATACACATTACCATCATATGCGACCGTGTTTGTTTATTACATGCATTCCAGTAAGCTTAACTTTCAAGATCAATTCAATAATTTACCCTTATGATGACCCCATTTTAATAAATGCCTAATGGTCAATTATAAGCAATCATTTCAATTCAATAATTTATTTATTGGTACATGCAATAGACAGACATCAAAAGTTGATATGTAATTGTGCTGCGTCATTTTTGTCTTCGACATACATACTACGAAATGATGAATTTTCAGTCTATTCACAATTTCGTTCAGATCAGCATAAATAGGAAAGCAAATTCATCGTTTATTTAAAAGTATTAAGTACTGAATACTTTAGCAAATATTTTTGAAGCATGTAATATGATGGAAAAGGAAAATTTACTTTTCTAAATAAATTGTTTATACTGTATGACTTACTTTCTTTCTCGAACTCAGAATTAAAGCTTCTTTTCCCCACTTTATTCGCAAGTCCTAGCACTCTTGCCACGGCAGAAGATGGCGATGAAGACGATGGCTCAAATAAGGACAATCCTCCGGAGGAATTGCAATTCATTCTTGGTAAAGAATTAAACTGGCGTGTTTTAGACAGACCATTGACAGCGTCATCTTCGTCTCCATTGTCATTGCAATTGCTACCGTGGCTTATTGCGCTATTCTTCCTCTGATTGACACAACCTGTTTGATGATGACCCACACCAATAATTGCAGAGTTAGGACCTCTATTGTAACTACTTGTCGAATTGCCTGTATTAATTCCTTGATGACTGCGGCCTAAAAAGAATTTCTTCCCATTCTTGGTTTCAGCATAACCACCACCATTGACATCATCAATAGTTGATAGATGGCCTGCACTGACGCTGCATCCAGCACCACCAACACTATCATTGCTGCTGCCACCGCTGCCATCGGTCATCACTCCTTCTCCATCTTCAGGGTATAATACTGTGTAGGATTTCAAAATGGGCGAGTTCGTTTGTGTGCGTTGTGGATCTAGAGATAAAATACATTGTATCTGATTACATATTGTGGTCTCCGTATGTACTTTACGTACATCATGTAAATTATTGGTTCATTTAAGTTCGCCTAACTCCCATAAACCTGGTTAACTATTCAATTTTTGTCGCTCTTTATACCACAATACATATATATATGCTTCTCTTGTAAGTTCGGGTTTTCCTTATAATATTTACATGCATTTGTTTCACATTAAATGATTTAAGAGTGTACTATTTTGGATTTTAAGTTTGTTACTTGTTACTTCTCTCTTTCTGAAAATGGGTTTTGTTATAACGTCAGTTTTATGGTTGTACGCCCCGGGATTAGATTACGTCTTGTACACATTTCGTGTCATATGTATGCTTACATCACCACACAGAGTATCAATATCACAGGGATTTTCGAGTCATAAAAATGTTACAACTAAAGGTTATAGTAATGATGTGTGCATAAAATATTAGTTTCCCAGTGGAATAATATGGGTGTAGGTGTTCTTTGTTTGGTTCTTATTGGTTGCATGTGCTATTATAAAAACCGCAGGTAAAAACTTAGATCAGTAAACATGTACTCTTGGAGGGGAAATGAGCAGTACTTTATGTATATCATACCTATAAAATACTTATGAACTTGGTCGGTCTTGGAATTCAAGCTTATCCTACTGTAATAAGCCGCAAGTGAACTGCGTAGCTCTATGCACTCAACCCTTTCTTTCGCAGCAGCGGCGCGTTCACTTCACTTCTGCGGTTTTTTGAGACGCAGAATTCGATTTTGACATCAGATTTTAAATTGGAAGTACTACGTTACCAAAAATTGGCGGGAAAATTCAAATATTAGCATT
>JAQFXM010007318.1:0-12012 GCA_034693345.1 Entomobrya multifasciata | reverse complement strand
TGTTCATCACTGTAATTTGTCGCAATATAATCATCGCAGCGGCGTCATTATGGTCGCTATTACAGCGGGTTTATTTACTTTACTTAAGTACTAGTTTGTATTTATTTTCTTCGTTATATTGTATAATAATATAATGCACTTTTAGAATTAGAAACATTAAAATATAAAAACCGGTTAGGATGTGAAGCTCACAACATAACTTACATAATATACTTGTTTTCCAGCATTAAGCATGTGCAAATATACTGAACATTTTTTAATCGCGTAACTAATAATAAACTGTTTTTAGTTATCAGTCCGGCCCTATAAAACAGTTGTTTATGTCTTTATTTTTCCTAATTATTTTTCCTAATTATTTTTCCTTAAAAATGAAATATTGATAATATTTTGTGAACTCCTGTGTCGAAATTTGTGACTGTTTTATCGTTTACTACTAACTGCTTATATATTTCAACAGTCTCCTCTTGTTAAATGTGCTCTCAAGTCTATTAGGATTTTGATCAAAAATTTGAAACATCACTGCTTGTCAAACCTCCAGTGGAAGTGGTGGTAAGGATGGGTCAAGCTAAAGTTTAGAAGTATGAATGTCACTTCAAAGGGTAATCCACTTAAACCCTAACTTCTTTAACTGATCATATAAAATGTGACCGACAAGCTACTATGCGCTAGATATAGTACAATGTGTGTTTACACTTCTTGCCTCTGAACAAAATATTGTAACACTTTGACTCAAAGTTACTGACTCAAATATTGAATGAAGATGATGAAGGAAGGTAATTTTTTATTATGTATTTGAAAATCAAAATGAATGGCTGTTTATAAAACCACGTGAGTTTACAGTAATATTAATTCCGTAAAAATAGTAATCTAAATATCGTATGCATAATTTATTATTCATGTGAAAACATCCATTGTAAGGTTACATTATTGTAACGTTTGCAAATGTAGGACATTTAATGCAATTTCCATGTTAAATGTTTAAATCTAAAAGTACTCAGAAACTAGTCAAACAGTCATATTTCCAACAATATTTTACTGTTTTGATTGAGTTTGAAGATGTAATAGTTATATTGTAATAGACTACGGTAAAATAAGAGAAATGTAAAAACTAAATAGAAGCGTCACCGAGCATCGGACATTTTTAGAGATTTTATTTTGCCCTAATGTGTAATGTTGGTTACTTTATCTCCTTGGATTTCAAGTTTCCTTGTTATTTTTGCATACTTCTTCAAAAAAAATTAATGAATAATTATCAGCAATGCGTAGATCTCTGTTGTTTTAACGTCTAAATTTGGTATTTATATCTATTGAATCAAAGTAACCAACGTAAAAATAGCATCCCTCCATTGAAATCAGTGGTTGTGTCGTCTCTATTTCTTCTTACCTCATTTGGTAAAGTAAATGTAATGTTATTTCTTTAAACGGTTTCTGGATTTAACTGTATGCTGAGAAATAATCATTGTTTTGTATGCTAATGATGTACAATAATAACTCGTAATTGAGTATACTTTATCCCAATAATACTTACTGCTGCTTTTCTTTAAAAAAATGTATAATGTCTACAGGATGAGATACGAAGCATGACATCCGTCTGGTAAAATTTATTTTAATTGTTTCAAATTGTTGCTACCGATGCATATGATTCATGATGATACTTCTCGTTATAGTAGTATCAAGTTATACTTGTAGTTATTCTTGATTAAATTTCCACCAACGAAAATAACTATAGAACTGGCAATGTGTATGACTAGTGCCAATTGCCGAAATTTATTATACACTTATAATAACGAACAACAATTTACACCTGGAACGAGTAGTTTATCACATTAACATATAAACTGCTGACTTGGCCTTATAATACTTGTTGAATTTCCTAACCTACCTTTATTATTTCAGCTTGGTAGTAATAAATACTTATTACACGGAGAAAATATTATGAGTTGCTGTAAAAAGATAAATTTAAATGGCTGTGGGTATAATGGCCTTTTTGTTATATTATATGTGATACATAGGTATACTGGCTTTATTCATAGCTTACCTTTTTGCCACTAGTTTGTACATCAACTCCCACTTTTAAAAAGTGTGATTATTTTTATTGTTATTTTGCTTTTCGCCTTTTTTGTGGGTAGAGCAGCGGAGATGATAGCTAATTAAATGCAAATACCTGGAAAGGGTTCCAAGTAATTTTGCTACCAGGCAAATGAAGAGGTTAAAACTGCTTAGAAACAAAAGCTGTTTTATACATATACTATCCAAACGTGTAATCTGATGAAGTGCAAAATGTACGGAGTAGGCTTGAACTATTGTAAATTATACAGTACATGCATCATATCAGAATACGCATTGCTTATTCTACTACAATTCTTTAAACCTCAACTTTAAAACAAGGTAGTTAATTCTCTGCATAGTGTGTCCAATAAAAAATGTCAAGCACTCTTCTCTCAGTCTAAAGCATAATTATTGCTCACCTTGACAAAACGGAGAGGTATTATGACTTTATGGCAATCGTATGGAAGCATATTTTTCAGAGGCGAAGGACTATTAGTCATAATCCAGTTGTACTGCATGTAAAATACTAAATACTGCCACTGCTTAACGCAAAGAAGTTCGAATGATTTAAAGATTTTTTATTCATAACATTTCATGTTACGAAAATACCGGTACAAATGTTTTCTAGAATACTGCATTCAACCCTTAAGTTGATTAATTGTATTTTTATATTCACAACCTGACTACCTAAGGGAGCCTAAATCAAAAATATGTATATCTCATAATACTATTAATGTAAATTTCGACGTCGTCCAACACTGAATTGTAGATAGTTTAGTAGTGCATACTTTTCGTTTGTATATTTGTATATGCTCTACGACTTGCATACTTCACTCAGGGCTATGGAGTACATTTTAAAGTGTGTGTACTACTGTAAAGAAAGTACTATTGTAATTGCAGTTTTGAGCCTATGAATTGGTAACGACAATGATGCTATACTAACTTTCAAGAAAAATAAGGCACAAGACTTGCGTTTTAATTTTTGAAAAATCTCATTGCTCGTTAATTATAGTAGTATTTTAAATGTTCGAATTCATCACAGCGAATATTTACTTTTATCTGCATAAGGTTATCGAAACATTTATTCGAGAATGCTCTCAATATTTACTTTAATTACTTCATAAACAAAATAACAATTGGCCATAAATTCATGAAAACAACTATTGCGTCACTAAGATAACGATGGTGAAAGTGATAGTTCACAGTATGAATCATATTCATATTCAAGATGGTTAAATTCCTATTGAACTTCGACCGAAACCGAAACTTCCAAGCGTTTAACATGTAGTGGAATTAAACTTTACAATTATTGGAATTATTAAATAGCAATTATGTATGTTAGGAATTCATAATTTCTGAAAATAAATATTAGTACAATTTGTGCCAGATATTTTTCAGATGACGTTGAAAAATCTACAACACAGAAAAATCTTGTTCACTCTAAGAATTATGACTTTATAACTTTTTTCTTAGAATAAATATTATATGAATATATGGTCTTACCTATCTACAAAATCTGTGTATATAGTCCCGAAAGAGACTAAAAGCTATCATAAGCTAAGCATGGACAGGCACCACAAAAGTGAAGAACATAGCTTAAATCAAATGTAGCAAAGCGCATCTCAGAGAGTCCTAAATTTTTCGATGATAATAGGCACAAGGACTAGGGAGGAGACAGTGAAGCCAACTCAAGTCGTTATAAAGTTTAAGTTGTTGGCATATACAGAATCGCCCCTTTTTGCCGTTTTACATGTTGCTAATTACTAATATCATAATTCAATTGGCACGTTTCATTGCGTTGCATTACATTTCATAATTTTCTATCTTGTGCAGACATGTACGTAAATCGGCATTTACAATCATGTATTCTATACTGCTTCTTTTTAAATACTCAATACGCTATGTATGGATTTTCCCCGCAATTTTACGACTCGTTTCTTATTAAAAGAATTTCTTGCCTTACTAATAGCGTGAAAAGCTAACCGATTTTCCATTTCCAGTTATGGATGCATGCAATATTATCTTAACAAGTTGCAATAAAGTGAATCGAGAGACCAAATTCTTAAAGCTAGTTAACCAAAAATTTGTTCATCTGCGATCAACATCAAATTTTTAGTAGGTATAATGTAACCTTTACGTACGTGAGGTTGTAAGTTGTTAGCTGTGTACAAATAATCAGAATTCAGAAGAGAAATGCCTGCGTGTAAAATGGCTGCAGCTACAAAATCCCGAAAGAAAACTTATTGTCGGTAAAAGTAATAATAATTGCTGTAGTAGCAAAATTTATATGCATGTGGAATTTGTACACACATTCGGCGAGCTAGGGTGAGATGAAGAGAGTTATTAGTTATTATATAAGTTTGTTCGTATTAGAGAAGGACGATGAAAAAGTCTGTATGCTTTGCAGCATCGTACAATTCATTGTGGTCGTTTACGGCTACGTAGCAAGCGCTGAGGATGAAACAAGGCATAAAGTCATGGAAAAGTTAGGGTTCTCCTCTCTTTTTGTATTAAAGCAACAAACCTGCAATGAAAATGATGATGATATTATGGTAGTTGTGGTTGTAGCGTTTGTACTTGTTCGTTTCACAGAAGAATAATATATAATATCTATCAGGCATCTTTATGATTCCGGATAGATATGACCAGATATGGTTTTCCTGGGACATGTAAAGAATATGATTTGCTACAAGTTTACAGTGCAAGAAATTTATTGAAGGATCTTAATAGCACAGCCACACACTATAGAATATTTTACGTTTTCAGATAAACTTAAGGCATGAATATATGTGTACTAATGTAATATTATGTTCATAATATACATACATAAGTTCATTTTCTTATTTCCTTTTTGCTCTCACTGGAATGGGGCTGGGTTGTCAGAAAATTATTCCCCAAGAAGCCTTTAAATAAGTCGAATTTTAGCAACGCCCGCTTGAATACTTATGAACGACGAAAAATAAAACGTATACCACTATTCACTCTCACATCGCTCGCACATACATATCTCATAGCTTTTTTATTACTGTGCTTTTTCGTACTAACTACTGCATTCATACGCTTATATAGAAACCTGGTTAAGTGAACAGCTTAGATATTTTTTATTTACCGAAATAATAATGTAATATTCGGCCCGAAGGTGTGTGTCAGAATGATTTGAACCAAACGACAAGAGAGGTTTACTTACGATTTTACTGGGTAAAATGAATTAATGCCCAACGTCAATGTGTGAAATGTGTTTGTGTATAGAATAAAATGACATCAGTACAGCAGACATCAACAAAAGTAGAAAGAGAAACAATGTGAAACATTTTTGGTGCTTCCAATGCTGCAGCCAAATCCTGCGACTGTAATAATTTTGAATGCCGACTGCTATTCATCTGAGAAAAATACTTTTCATGTAAAATGCCCACACTGCAGCATTAATTGGTGACCTTTTTAGTCAAACGTCACTTCATGGTTGTACATTGCTGCTACTGATTAAGCGAAACAAAAAATGAGGGTGGGTGTAGGCGTATTTCGCTTAGAATCACGAAACAGAAAATTAACGGGGAAAATTATTATTCCCTTTTCTACTTTTTTTGATTTGAATTAAGCCTAGCATTTCATGTTAATTTTTTCATTTTTAAGAACATATTTTCTTTTTGGCTGGGTTGCAGTATATGAATAGGAGTTACGGGTATGGTATCAGGTAGTGGTTGTACTGGCGGAAGCATGACATGTGTGTGAAAATGAGGTTGTGAACTTGTGAAGTCTTGCTGTCTTTCATATACTTTCAAAGAGCTTTTTATTAATCAACTTACGAAAAACATCTAAAGCATAAAGTAGCATGCTAACTATGTTTTATAATTGTGGTGTACCTTTACAGTGTAGTTGACGCTCCGTACTAAATTGATTTTTGCTATTTTTAATTTGCATTAGGAGGGCATGATGGCTTTAATGAAAAAATATTTTATGCAAGTAGCCGTTGAATGCTAATCCATTAACGTATCACTTAAAGAACTAGAAAATTCATTAAGGACAACTTATTTCTCAAAATATTGGAAAGAGTGAAAACCCCTTTGGATAAATTTCCACACTGACCGTCACCAAATAATACGTGTTTTAAGCACGTAATTTTTGAATGTGTTCTAAAGCACAAATATGGGTTCTTCTAGGTTATTGTATTTGACGTGTTAAAAAAATAGTAAGAGTAACAGCAAGTATTTTCAAAGTAACATTTTTAAGATTACGTGATGTCCAAAGACAATAAAAATATATTTAAATGATGTTTTTTCGTAATTTGACTTTTTTGTAATGTTCTCCATTCATTGTCATCATCATCATTAAAGTGTATTACCCTGTATGACTTTTTTTAAACTTTTCTTCAAAACCAGATAAGAATTACAAACTGTTTCGTTTCGAAAGTACATTATTTTGTACATTATTTCGTACATTTTGGAATTTTTAAGTACAACACAGAGAAAAACACTTAAGCAAGACTATATAAAAATTTGTACATAATATAATATAATGAAAGTGTTTCGAGTTCATCAATGCATGAAATTGCCACCGACCCGGATGGGCGGTGTCGTTGTAGTCACCCTCGTCCAGCTAACTTCATAAAAGCTACAATATGGCAACGTAGTATTGTTTGTTTTGTTTTTGTCACCAGTTTCATTACACACTACACATATACAGCAACATGGGTTCATATTCAGCAAAAATTAAGTTTCAAACGTAAAAAATCTCATCTTTTTTATTGCAGTAATGCAATATGTTGAGCATTTAAATTGAATACAAATACTTCATCGTATTCGTGAGAATGGCCGCACTAAAAACTGAATAGAAAAACACAAGGACAATTTGGTACAAGCACATTATTATGATGACGAAAGCAAACATCGGTTACAAATGGCTGTGTGTCTTCAACAAGGCATTTAAGTACTAGACACGTATTTTCTTATTTACAACAATGAATCTTCCTGCATCACTAGCGTCATCAGCAGCTCACTATTTTGTCCTCTTATAACCTTGGCCCTCGTCTTCCCTGCCCCTCGTATAAAATGTAGCGGAGTGACATTAAAGAATAGCTTGATATACCATTATCGTCACCTCACCTTAGAATACAGAACAACGTCGTTACAATACTAAACGTTTTAATGGCAGTAAAAACCAGAGTGACTATTATATTGGATGTATCGTTTTTTACTACGTGTCTGACGTTGTGGACCTGAGTGTATGCTCAGATTTTTTATACTCAAGTTCATGGTTGAGTTTTGAGTATGTACTATGCACAGTAAGTGAACACCCCCGCATATACCATACGACAACACTCGCATGTATTTCACGCGTTTATAGTAGAACAAGATAGTAAAAAAGAGTATTTAAATTTAATGTCTCTATTGACTATTTACGGCTAAATGCTCATTGTTTTAAAGGTAATGATGTGTGATGATAATTGTGTTCTCTGTCTAATTTATAGCTAGTCACTCATTTTTATGCATTGCTGATGTTGAGTATGCTGCCTTTTTGAACATCGTTGTATCAACGCCTTGTCCCGCTGAGAGCGTTTCAGTTTAAAGAAATCCATCCTTGGATTTTGGACATCAAAAAATATTTACAGTCATGCCTCGCGCCCCTGTATAAGAACATACTTTTAATGTTTTTAGCTAAATCGTCAAATGTACAGCACTGTACGCTTGTTACTCTACTATTAAAATCGTTTGACAGCAACCTTTGTACTTTAAACTATCCGTTTTTAATTCATATTTTACGAAAACTTATTGTTATTAACTTATTTTGAATCACAATCACTCAGCAGGGAAATATTTCATTGTGTCTACAAACAAATCTTCTTGGGTCACGTTCATAAAATGATGCTACAACATTATGGTGAGAAACGCAAAAAATAAACTCTTTTGGTGGAGGGGATGATGACAATGAATGATTTTCTACAAATACTTGCAACGAATCGTCGTGATGTCCTTCACTTTTGACAGGCTTGCGCTAGGAAGATTTTTTTGGCCATATAAGTACATGCATTTAAAATAACTACTTATGTACATGCAGTAAACCTTTGAGCTCTTGGTACTTATGAACGTGTTTAAATATTATTCTTCGGTTTGCAAAAAATAGATACACAAAAGTAGTGAAAATCTTTCATTCTAACTCATAATTTCTTAAAACCCCATTTTAATATTTATAGTTGCTCAAAATAGTGAAAATAATTTATTTTGTGATTTCGTTTTGCGTTTGAACAATCAGATACTCAGACATTGTAAAATCTATGATCTAAAAATATGGCATTGACAGACCGACAGACAAAACGTTTCAAGAATTTGCTCGTAAACAATACTAAAACCAATGCAATAAGAGTAAAGGATAAATTGTAAGTAAAAAGCAACTAGGATGATGCTACACATAGGAAAAGGGAGACTCAACTGGGAGCCATGATGATTAATGACATGTTTTAGACGACACATCCGCATATTGGGTGTCGCCAGCTTTCCTAAAAAAACATCACAATTTTTGCAGTAATATAATAGAAGCGGGGGGTACCATATATCATAATGACGTGTAGATCGGCAAGTTATAGAAAAAAATGGAGAGACATATAGCTATATACAATGCACATATATATTTCTTCATATAAGTTTTCTCCATTAAACTATAACACAGTATCATAAGTACCAATTACAAACTTCTCCATTCTACTTTTTAAAACGAATACTTTTCTACCAATGTATTTATTTAATATCGCCAAAAGCACGTGGATTGACTAAAACTACACAACAACTAGAGTTTGCTGTTTCACGATCCTGGTGTTTTTGAAAAATGTCTCATTTTTTATCTTAATTCTGTTACAACTTGAACTGTTTACTAATTTAAAAACTAAATCAATACGGGACATTATAATATGTCATAATAATAAATAAATGCTTAAATAATTGATGAAGAAATTACGCTTGATTGTACCACAGACGGAATTGGAACACCGAAGAAATTTTGGAGAAAGTAAACAGAGAAAACAGAGAAAACCTTAATAAAACATGTTCGAAATCGAGATTAATTTGTATGACTATTTCATATCTCATCAGGGCCATTAATTTAACACAGTGGAACAATTGAACGTTCCTAAAAGTTAAATAACTAGTACTCGTGGATTGACGTGTTATCAAATTTCATTCCAAATTAACAATATTTTAAAATAAGAGTAGAAAGCTGCAAAATGTTTCGTCTTTCTTTTCTCAAGCCATTGGCAATTTTATCCAATGCCAAAATATAAATATATACAAATGTTGTTATTGCAAATCAACATTCTTTTTTTGCGAAGTATTTCCAGTCTATGTATGTGTGCTGAAGAATCTAATAAAAAATCTTATTTTGTAAGTAATATAGTTTTGCTATTACAAAGTTATATCTAGCTATAAGGTAATATTCGGGCCACTTATTTAGCCACAAAATCGAGTTGTATTTTTTATTATATAAATGTTTAGTATGCCCCACATATCGACAAAGTTATGCAATGCGATAATAAACGGAAATAAATAAAGTTATTTATTGCATTCAGTTTATATTCCCCACATGATACATGCTACCTAATCTTAGATCACATGTAACAAAACGGTGTACCACGTTCCCATATTTCCTCGACACGAAAAAAAATCATCGTTTTCTATCATGCACCACGATATGATGTTCAGAATTACAAGATTATATATAAGTGATAGGGAATACGAAATATAACGATTTTCTGCATTCACTGCCACACAGCTTCAGCTTTCTGTCCTGGCTATGGGTTGTCTAGTTTGTAAATTTGTACTACTTACCAGAACGTACTACTCCTTCATGACATACCAAAGAACAGACCCGAAACAATCGACTTCCGATACATGATCCATGGAACGTGCATGTAAATTCATAATAATAACATATAAAGTAAATACTAAAAAAGAAACATAACATTTTAACTTTATTGATAAATTCTCCTCAATCGCAATGCAATATTTCAAAGTAACTTTCTCTATACATCAACAGCATCAGTTCGCTGCATGCATTTACTATAAAATTGTGTGGAGTCAGCATTAGCAGTAGCATTCTTTTCAGTGATTGTATCCTAGCTGCTTACACTGCACAGAAAGCTTGGTCCATTTTTATTTTTTAGCGTTTCAACATACATAGTTATATCAGATCGGACCATGTTCTGACGTAGATATTCTTTCATGCTTCTAAATAAATATTTTTGATATTTTTTAATATTTAAAAAAAACCTAAAACGAGAACATTTAAAAATCATTTTTACTTGTCTCATCTTCATCAACACAAGTCCGCAGCTTACAAGTAAACCTTGCGAAAAAGCACCAAAGTATTCAAAAATGCTGCTGGTGAAAATATAGCAAACTCAAACACAACCTACTCTTCACGGTTACTGTTTCCGTATTGGTAAAGAATATAAGTAACAATTTCCTAATTTTTCCACCAACTATGGAGAGAATCTAATTAGCTGAAGAAAAAAATCATTACAATATAGCATTAAGCCTAACAGGACAGGTGTGTGGGTACATTCGTATCAACCAAAAAATGGAATAAAACAAAGCCTGACTTTATTCCTGTTAGCGCACATAGTACGTTGACAGAGACTACCAAGTTCCAAAATGTACACGGATAACACTTCATCATCATCGTCGACAGAGTAAACGCGTATGCCCATGCCCATCATAATGAGTAGTTACATGAATGTGTGCAATAATATGTTTGATGTAACATGGTTAAGGCCTAATAGGAAAAGGTAATCGATCATCTCACGGTCAACAGGAGTAATTTCTCCGTGCACCAGCCTTCTTCACAGAGTCGAACAAATGCTCCATACATCCATAACCCCATCACCACTGCCACTGCTGTACCCAAGCACCCAAATATGAGGTACCTACTACACACCCGTACCATAGTATGGTATCATGTGAATGAGTATGCTACACGACAGCGGCAGTGAGACGACGAAGACGGACGGGAAACAACAATACAATATATAACAGTGACCCTTGTACAATGTACACAGGTTTATAATGGTAAGCGTATCAACAGCAAAGCAGCCACCACAACAGAACAAGGAGAAAGGGAAGTGTTGCGTTAAAATGTAAAATTCAAATGCACGTAGTACTGGGAATAATAATACGCTTGGTAGTATGTAGCGCATATTGAAGATTTTGTACAGCAATACTATTGGCAAGATCAAGCAGAAAAGTGAAGCAACCACTTTTTCCATTTCCAAATGTACCATCACCGACCACCGTTCCAATGGCAGTACACTGCGAGCGAGCACCAAGCAGTTCGAAAGAACACCAGAACACGTACGTACGTAATATATAAGCACAGGATGAAAGGGAGAGCAAGATTAGAAAAAAGCAGTGAAAAAAGCATGGAAAGGTTATCCTATATTAGGCTGTTTCACTCTTTGCTTGCCGGAGAGCTAGCTTTGCTGCTTCAGCTACGCTCAGTTTACTTGTTATATCAGCGATGATTTTCATTCACAAGTGGGACAAGAGAGGCGACCCCCCAAAAGTTGGCGCAAGATCCCCACCTGCCACTCCGTTTACGCTTCTCTGGTTCAGCCTATCCAAGTGAATGGGCCAGGGAAAGTCTTGACAAGGTCACGCTGAGAAGTCATCCGTTTAAGGCCAGTTTTACCCATTTCCCCATACTCCTCGAGGAATGTGTTTTCACCCCTATTCATCCCCATGTCTGATAAGCAATGTTACCTCAAAACTGGTGGGGATTACCCCATATCTGGGGAAACGTTATTTCTAATCATACCCCAGAAATAAATGGACTCTTCCACTCTCATGCAGCTGACTGGCGTACTCGTTTACTATACTTATACGCAACCGTAGTTTTTTCCCCTTTCGGTTCCTAGTAGCATTCCTAGTGCAGTATAAACCATATTACTTCTCCTACTTTCCACACATATTTTTCATATCCCAT
>JAQFXM010007317.1:0-12013 GCA_034693345.1 Entomobrya multifasciata | reverse complement strand
ACTCTATGCTGATATGAGTACTCATACTTTTTCTTATGGAAAATTTTGCCTGCATTTTTGCTTTTCCTTTCCCTTAATGGATTTTAGTTTTGGTGACTAAGCAGTAGAGGCAAAATAAAACAAACGAACATAATTGTAAGAAAAAGATAATTAATGAGCATAATTTTTATTTTAAGGGTGGTCAATGTCCAAAAAAATTCTCTATGATATTTCGCCACTGTCTACATACATCAGTGGTGACATTTCATGGATAGTAATATTTTAATTTAAAATAAGTATATATTACAAGGGGAGTTCGACTCCTCCACAGGAGACAGCAACCCTTCACTCCTCGATTTAAATTTGGAAATTTTGTTGTCCAGGAAGAAGAAAGAAAATTGAGAGGAGAAAGCATCCGAACACAGGATATTTTGGCATGCACACCAGACATCGACCAACATTTTAAAGAAGCTTGTACTGTGACAATAGATGAAAGGTACAGGAATCAGCATCTTGCCTAATTATATTTCAAAGCCACGCAATATTCAGCAGTGAATAAAGCACAAGCATTGGATTATAAATATCCGAAGCCTAATAAAATAGGATATTGAGAGGTATGAAGCTTGAACACAGGCAGTTTAGGGCCAGGGTTGAGAGAATATGTGGGGGAGTTCAGTCCAGAAAAAAGAGAAATGGAATTCTCTAGAAGAAATCTTTTTAACCACCAAAGACAAGAGAGAAAAAAAGAATAGCTGAACTCCGGGCCAAGGCCTCGCCTCTTGACACACAATTTTTGGAAACTGATAATTTCCAGGGTGTGTGGAAACCAGAGCTCATGATGGATACATTTAAAAGTGATTATGTCCACGCGAAAGAAAGGGAAAGTTAAATCGTAGCGGATGATCTCTGGGCAAACATTTTTTATACAAATAAAAAGAGCTTGGATTGCATTGGCTCAACTTGCATCTCCGAAGACACAACAATTATGCCTGGTGGAACAACAGAATCTGCACTCGACACAACAATTGGTGTTGAATCTAGCAATCCGTTTCCCATTATTAAAAAAAATATTTGTAATCCTGTTATATTATATAATTAATTATATGTAATAAATAGTGTTTTGTACAGCTTGACGAAGCAATTTCCACCACGCAGCTTTGGTGATATACTTTAACAAGAACCAATAGAAGCTGATACAATTATGATGGAAAATCTTCACCCTGTTTTTGTACTTTTTGCGGTATTGATATTTATTTCGACACTGGTTTTCGTCAATGACAGGGTTTACCAAAATTTTGATATGCTAACATATAAACTCAAAACACGGGGAAATTTGATGAGGTTTTATTTGGTTCAGAATACTTTACGGTATTATTGGAAAATAGCAAACGGGTTTGGATGTTTAAGAATCGTTACAGCTTTGAATGATATGAAACATAAAACTTCAGAAAAGAATTGATTTGGCTTTTTATTTGAATATAAGCCCTAAATTTTAAATGCAAAAAATAGGCTAAACAAGAAAAAGCCTTAGTTCATTATATTTGGAATAAACTCTGCGTTATTACGAGTAAGCTTATTCTATCAAATTTATAGCTGGTTGCAATGACGACATTTGAAAGTTTGTTTAGCAATTAATGAAAGTTTCCGTAGTTTTAGAAATTCTTTTATGTACACGCGGACAGAATTGCGATAAAGACGATATTATTGACTCGTGCTGACGTAATTACGTTTAACGAATTCATAACTTGCTAAGTTCAAGAAATATTCTTCAAATTTTCTCGAATTACATTGTAATAAATAATGTTCCATGTTATAATTTCAATTGTGTTATGCATATGCGAAATATATTAAAGAAAAGAACCTGACGCGCAACTAAACACGAAGGGTCTAAAATAAATACGAAATACAACTTTGGTTTAAAAAATTGTATTCGACTTGTGTGCAGATCTATAACTAAATTTAGTGTATTAAACCCAAAAGTAGTTATACATCATATTATACTCCCGAATACCCCATTAACACGAACACTGCTCAAGGTTGGTTCTCGTGAATTTGAAGTGATAGTAAACGCAGTGTCGCAATATGGAAAATATTGGGGTAAATCCCCAAATCTATCATCCGGTGTGTTTTTCGTCCGTCGAGAAGTGTCCTGTAATTTTTTTGTAGGAAATAAGTTATATTGTGATACTGAGTACGTTGGAAAATTTTCATTTCACAAATATAATTTACCCTTTCTCTGGCTTTGGAACAGCACGCTGCATAAATCACTCTTACAAGACCTACAAGCACGATAACGAGAAAGAGTCCAAAAAATGCGACAACTAGATACACCAAATAAAATAAGACAATGAAAGATTCCATTATTAATTTATGATATCGTTGAAAATGTCAAAAAATACACTGAACTTGTAACGAATATTTTGTTGCTTAGAATCCTTCAGCGAATTGGAAGCCAACAATTGACCTTAAAATAATTTTTACTGCGCTGACCATTTGCTGATTCATAATCAAAAAGTGACCTAGTTTAAGAATTGAGTGATCATGGTCAACATCAGTTTAACAACTTTATCCGCCCATACGATTAAGCATTGTAAACAAGAAACAAAATTTGTGATGCGCTTGTATCAGTCAACGTCCCAAATAAAACCATGGATTACTAGGTTATCTACCTTGACATTGATAGCACTCCATCAATTCAACATGAATGTCACCATGTACTAAAGTAAATAGAAGAATTTGTTCATAATAGATATACGTTTGTATATTCTCAAAAGCATGCTTGTACGCCCCAGACGCATTTAATTTTAGGCCACTCATGTTTGATTGACATCTAAAGTTTATGGGTTTCTATGCAAAACAGCACTGGTTTGGCTAAAACTTCATGGAATCAAGCTGACAATAGAGAATCAATATGACCACCAGTCATAATCAGCATTTCGGTTCCTAAGCTTCCAACAAATTCGTAAAATTAATCTCTTACTAATATTACTGGTTTTGTCATGCAATCACAGCAGCATCATATGGGTCAATACCAACATTAATATTATGTAAAGTATGTTTGTTATTTCGCCTTTTAAGCATGGGTTCTACAGTAAGGAACTTCTTATGATTTTTTCATCAAAATGCATCCGCGATAAATTTATAAAATCCTTATGCCAACTAATATGAAATACTTTGAACAACCGTGTAGTCTTATCGCAAATGTATGTCAGGATAACTCTATTTTTCCTTCATTGCTAATGCAGTTTTTGTTTTGAGTGTGGTGTTTTCGTGTGAATCAAATCGGGCAGTAGCTTCCTTGCGTATGTATGCAGAAAATGGCAATATATGGTGGACAGAAACAATCCTATGCTTGAAGATCTCAAGACAATCAGCCTGATCAATGTAAAACTGTAACTTAAAACTAATAAGTCATGTATTTGTATTACAATTGAATACTTTATATTTGATTAGCCGTATTGAAAAATAAAAAATCTTCTGCAAAGATCCTTTATTGCAATTCAAGCTCGAAAAGTCCTAGTATTTAGTTATATAAAAAAGTTTCTCTTGTGATTTTTATGATTCATAATTATTCAACATTATGGGTAAAGTACAGGTGTAAGACAGCGTAGGCATAATCACTTGTGTTTATATTTATTCATTGGTGATCTGTTTTGCAGTTTATTGTTTCATATTGAAGTTTTGATTACGGGGGGAACTTGAAAACGCAAACTCATGGACACAAATAATTATAAACTATTATCATATTTATTACAAAAAGTTGTATTATATTTTTTTGAATAAATGTATACAAATGTAAAATTTAGATTACAAATATGACCTCATTTTAAATATACATATAAATTTATTGGAGTAAGATAACATTAAGTAAACCAGACTATTCCAAACAAATTATTATAAAGCCGAGTTTTGTTAAAATGTCATTTTATTATCATATTTGTATTATGACTTATGTGAAATCCATAGCTTTTAGTTTTTTTGCTAATTTCAATACAATGAAGCATTTTCAGTTTTAGTTTATGGTAGCGAAATTTTATGTCTATCTAAAATAAGTACTTTAGAGAACAATTAAAATATATTTACAATTTCATCGAATATAGAAATGTATACGCTACCAAGAGAAATACAAATAAGTTGCATGAAAACATATTATATTTTAGTCTTTAATCGCTCTAGACAGCTGTCAACCTGCTCTACTGTACATAGTTTATAGTTTGGGAATGCCAAGCATTTGTTTTTAAGGTCGATCAAAATTTCGAAGGCTTCCTTAAAATTTCCAATTTGTTCAAGAGACGAGGCAAGATTATACATTTCTAATTCATTATCATCGCCACTGAACGCCACGTATTTGGTATTTCCAAGCAACTCTGTCAATATTGAAACATCATCGCAGTGACGACCCGTTTTTGAATAAACCATTCCTATCGTTCCTAATGAATTTAAAGTTAAAAAGTGATTTTCACCGAATACCTGTCTCATCTTTCCATGAACCTCTTTAGATTCAGATAACGCTTTGTCAACTTCGTTTCTTACCAACAATAATAATGCGATACAAGCCTTTGTCATTAAAATCCAGCTGCAATCTTTACCTAATTGCCCTTTCATCTCATTCAAGGCTTTCTGAAATGAGTTATGAGCCTCTTCAAACAAGCCTGCATAACATTGAGAGCAACCAAGACTCACAAATAGTCTCCAACGATTAAAATAAGAGGTTTTACTTAATTGATCTGTCGTACCTATTAACCAACTGAATAGATTAATGCTTTCGCAATAATTTCCCATCCGACAATGATTGTAAGCCAAATGTAATTTAGTTTCAAATTCTAATGTTTCCCTTTCCATTATTGGTACTTCATGCAAATGTGCTAGAACGTAGTTTCCAACTTCATCTGCTCTTGTGTATCTTCTGAGTAAACTTTCGATTCGTCCAATGTCAAGATAATTACTCAAAGATATTTCGTTTCCTAAATTCTGTTCCTTGGATAGTTCGTCACAAATAAAAGCAGCTTTGTCAAACTGTTCATTTAAAATGTGCATAACAGCGCTAATCACTCATATTTTAAACAATGCCAAAGGGTACTTAATAAGTAGATCCTTTGCGTCACTGATGTTTTTCTCAAAGCGTTTAATCGAATTATCATGTCTGCCTTGGAAAGCTAGGAAGATACATTTAAACGCCTTGAAACAAAAATAAATACCTTCATGCCGTTCTGTGCCTATATGTTGCTTTAGAGAAATAAGAGATGATGAGATAAAATTATCTGCATCTTCTATTCGACCAATTTCCAACATTTTTTCCATCAGTATAAATGGAAAATCAATAAACAACTTTACTATAGAGTTTATTTTCAGAGCATGTTTCCAAGTTTCTAAAGCATGATCAATAAGGCTATGATTCAGATTTAGACATAATACGGCCAACGTAGAATGAATACTATTTTCAGTTTCTTTTTTCCAGCAAGCACGAATTCTTAAAATATCTTGCACTAATTTGTGAATGCCAAAATAAATTGTGCCGTGCTTACAAACAGGAGTAAAAGTGATAATAGAAAACTGTCTCATTAAAACCAGTGCGTCGTCTAGCACATCAGAATCATTTTCAGCTATGTCTAGAAAGAAATTTGAAGGAATGTTTTCAGAAGCCATGAAAGCTACTCTCGAAAGTAATTTCGATGCTAACTGTCCAGTGCTGCCACAGTTCTCAATAAACAGAAGAGCTAGATTTAAAGTTTTGTAAGTCGTTTTATTTTGTGATGAGATATCTAAGAAATAGTTTGCATCAAATAAGCGTTCTGGAATGCGATCTAAGTCGAAAATATAGTCACGCGGTTCATAGTTTAGATATATTTGCATTTTCTCTTTGATATATGCAATAGCTTGGCCTAGAGCCAGCGGAAACAGTTCGAGTCTCAAGACCAGATCTAAAATTCCCCTTTCAAACTGCTCAGTTACTGAAACAGAATAATTCAATCCCTTTTTCACAAAATGGATTGCTTCATCTATAAGAAAGCTGGTCAGTGAAATTTGTGTTACAAACGTTAAGGTCGAATTTTGAGATGTTATCAAAATTGAGAGTTTACTCTTTTTTGAATGTGCCTTTGGCAAATAAAGTTGTAGTGCTTGTTTTGTCTCAACATTATCTAAGATTACTAATGACTTGGATTTCTGAGGCTTTTCATATACGTCATTTAAAATTGACGATATATCTCTGTACTGGTTTGAGGAACCAAAAATTGGTACTTTGAGGTAATCTTTTGCTACAATACTAAAGTCAGTGAAAGCAATGTATGAGGACTCACAATTTACCCAAATAATCTGTTTGAAATTTTTTTCATATGCTTGTTCTTGAAGTTTGTTGAGACACGTTTTTGCCGGTTCTGTTTTCCCGATCCCTCCAATACCTATTATTGAAGCGGTTCCACCATCATACAGAAGGCGTTCTATTAAAACTATCATTTCCGCATTTCGCCCTGTAAATAGTTTTGTTGCCTCTTTTGTGAGCAAAGGGATCTTTTGAAATGTAGATAAGACAGATTCATATGCGTTTTCTTCAGAAATTTTCATGTGAGGAAAATCGTCCAACGGAAAGCCGGCACTTTCCTGATGAGGTTCTTCATCGACTGCAGTTTCGTTTAAAACTTTTAGAGCAGTCTGGTTGGTCTTTCGTAAACCTTCAACCAAAAATTTGTGTCCATTTTTCCTCGATACAAGAATGTTCAAGAGCTCTTTGGATCGTTCCAGTTTGTTTGCGAACGTTTCCTTATAATTGAAAAACATTTTGAATTAGACAATTTTTACGTTTTTTGATAAAATACTTACAATAAGCGTACCAGGTGACACTCGTCTGCATGTCCAATGCTTTTAGTTGCTCGTAGCTGAGATATGAAATAGGCATTACAATCAACAAGCCGGATTAATTCAGGTAATAACGTTGTTATTTTTTCTACTTCGGATTTTTCCATGTTGTTTGAAAATCTAACCAGGAATGTGAGGCATATAAATTAGCGCTCAATATTAAACAATAACAAGTACAACTGCGGAAAGAATATTTCAACTTTACCTGATGACCTGGAATAGTGAAGTCGTCTATTTATGAGCTGTCTTAAAGTTTGACTCAATTTCTTGTTTGAATCTTTAAATATGAAACTCAACAGTTCACTTATTTATATTGTTGGTTATATACTTTTTTGATAGAACAGCTTTTGATTTAATAACTTACTTAAACGAAAGTACTTTAAACGCATTCAGTTTTTACAAGTTAACTGTTGCTCATTTTCTTTTGCAATGAACTATAAAACGATTTAAATGTAGAATAAATGACCAAAGAGATTTCATTTTATGACGTAATTTTATCTTTCACAATTTAAATATTTTGTATAAGTTATCATATGCAGAAAAAGCAGATTACGCACGTAAATCCGATATTGTTTTATGTTGTAAGTACGTGTTAGTGATAACTGATAAAAATAATGGTCAACCCGGAAATGGCAAAAACCGAAAACATGATAAAAGACCAAATATATTTATTGAGTGAAATTTATTTTTCATATCAGTGACCATGAAGTAAATATTTACTGATATAAATTACGCAAGGAACGAGTGAGATTTTTTGCTGCCAACATTGAAATTTGTTGAAAGTTTTAAGTTACTATAAATAATGCACTGTAAATCCTTGTTGTGATCAGATAAGTACACTGAGCATTATACAGTTCAATGAAATTATAAAACTTGAGTAAATGCCAAAAAATAAAACTGCAGATAACATTTATAGATGTGAAATACTATTGTGAAACAAGATCAAAAACGTGAATATTTTACAACTATCGTATAACACAGAAAGTTATTCATATGTGTATCAAAAAAGCCTGTAGACTGTGTTTTCTGTAACAAAATTATATAGGATGGTAACAATACCAGCTTAACAGTGGTTTTCTGTCATTTACACGACACTTGGCTAGGGAGTAATTTATTAGGTAATGATGTTTCTTCAAAATACAAATATAATATGAATAAAAATTTCCAATATTCAGCCATATTTAGGTGTAGGTTGAATCAGTAAAATGAACTTTATTTTTTACATGAATGCTTTCAGAAACGGATGTTAGCATAAAACTAGTCCAGCAATACTTTATATCGACAAACTCAATTTTACCTGGAATAACTTAATTATACTGCTGACAGCTCTGGTATTTTTTTTTAAATTCATGTTATATTTTTGACTGAAATAGAAATTTTGCTATATGTTAAGATGAAATAACGTACATATAGCAAATAAATATATATTTTTAGATGATGAGATATAATTGTAATATTGAAACATCGTTTTTAGTTTGTATTCGTGTACCAAAGTTGATTCATAAAAAGGTTAACGAACCATAGATATTTTACTACAAATTAACTTTTTGGGTACATTTTCTTGGCATACAGTAAATATTTTAAGTCAATTTGCAGAGTGTGCTTATTTTGTTTTTATAAGCATTATAACTATCATTAACAAAAGAAGCTATAAAAGTACTGAAAATGCATTAAAATGTTCCAAGTTAACAGAAATTATGTAATTTTTTTCATTCTCGCTTACTCAGCACATTATCATGCATACAAAAACGATTTATGAGAAAGGTGTTTTAGTTAACCTTTATGATATAATAGGTAACACTTTTTGGCTCAATGTGTAATAACATTGTTTTTTATTCACCAGAGTTTAAAACTTAACGAAACTTTACAGCTGTTTCTATTTTGAAAGCAGTTGGAAAAACAGAAAATCTCATTTGAATAGCAAAAATAGCAGTAAAAATTATGGAATTATTATCGGTTAGATACTTCAAATTATTCTATTCCGTTTATGATGATGCTGTTTTAATATACAAAATACGTTGTTCGTTTGTGTTCGCTGGTATCATTTAAAAAACTAGATAAACACCCACCTGCTTACTATTAAAAACATTAGCCGATCTGTTTCAACACAAAAATGTCGTAAATAGTATCAAGAACATAAAAATTATCACGTAAAACCAAGTACTAACAGCATAAAAATAATTCAAACTGCTAACGCAAACATATTAACAATTGCAAGCATTTTAGAGGTTACTATATTTATATGCCAAATACCCCAAATAACATTAAAAATTAATTAATACACCAACACTGGAAAAATATCAGGTTAAAAATCGTTTCATGAAAAAATGTCATTAATAATCCCAATAACCAAATATATAGTATATTTTTTGTCTACTTTTTTACTACGCTGTTTGATAGGTGTTTGTCTCACATAAAGTTTATTGGTGTAAAATACAAAACCAATAGAAATAACTGAACAGGGTTTAATGTGACTTCATAATACCTCCAGCATATTAAATGAGGAATACCAAAAGTCTTTCGACACCACCACTTAAATTTAACCAAAAACGTGGATTGCAAGTTAGAAGTTGGTTACAAGTTTTCAAACAGAAATTGTAATAAAATTATTTCCCAATAAAAATGTAAGGTAAGTAAGTGTTAAAATCGCACGATGTTTTAGTAAAAAATGAAATGTACATACATATTTAACCTATTTAACACGGCTATATAAAGCTATTCTCCACAAAACTTACTAGTTCATTTGTATTTTAAAACTACCAAGAACAAACTTCATTCCAATATTTCATATTCGAAAAATGAAACAACAAATATTTTTACTGGTTGGCTTGGTTTCCTTTTCATCGGGAAGGTATCCAGGTAACGGAATTTTGCACATATTTTAAATATCACATATTTCTAATATAAATTTTTAAAACCTTTTAAAACAAATAAACCTACTTACGATACTATACAAAAAAAGTCACCAATGAAGTCAAAATCACAAATTTCAGCACGATAGCTAAACTGCTTATGTACTTTATGTACAAATACATGTTAATATGATGTTTTTAAAACAATCAAATAGAAGCCAAATTTACAAAAGGAGGATTTCTCATGGGTGACTATTTCTATAAAGTCGACAACAGCAAAGAAGTAAAAACTAACTATGAATAGTCTATTGTTATTAAACTAAACTATAAACCTACCCTTGCTATTTTCGGCTGAGAATAATTTTATGTATGTGATAGAGAAACCAAGCTGACGCTTTGACATTTTGTCAGTCAAATGGAGGACAGCTTGCCACTTTAACCGGCATACGGTTATACAGAATTATACAGGCAGCAGTACCAGCTATCGGCGGTAATTACATAAAATTCATTCAAAAAGAAAATTTGTGGACATCATAATTATCAAGGAGGGAATTTTGTTTAATAGGCTACTGGATTGACGGAATAAGCACCACGGACCGGTTTAAATTAACAAATAACTGCACCTTCGATGATTTAAGCTTCAGTGGAATTCCTCAGCAAAATGTTGACTTGTCGCCTTTGGCATGTCTTCATTTTTACAAAGGAGTAAATACATATGAATCAAAAATTCAATTATTAAACTGCAACAGTGCGCTAAAAGGGGTGGTTTGTTCTATACCTTTAAATGGATGTATGGAGTCAACCACTTATGCCAGAACCACGATATCTTGGACGACGGCAGGAACGACGCCGCCAGCAGGTTAATACTGCTAGAGATGCCAGATTATTACACGTTTCAGATTCGTTAATAAACATGAAACAGATATTGAAGAATAACTTAACACATCATCTTTTCATAAGGTCAACAAAATAAAGGAAAAATATATGTTGTACGTATAAGAAGATTTTATCATGTTTTTTCTGAAAATATGTTTGTATTAAATTTTTGTTATGTCATAAGTCTTACAGTTATAAGCCTAATCATAAATTTAGAAACAGGTTGACAATATTCGGTGATAATTATTTCAGACCATATGTTGACATTTGTGTGTTGAAATGTGAATACCTCATCATAATGCCAAAATTCAACAGACAAAAGACGTTCATCTTGTAATGTTAACTGGTAATCTCTTTAAAATAATGTTATACCTGGAAGATGTCAAAGCGTAAACGACTACGCAAACCAAATTAAAATTATCTTAGCTTAGGTAACAACAATGTTTTTGGTCATACGTAATGTTCCACTTGCATTTATTTAATAGGTATGTAAACGCGCTCTATCAGTGGAGTAATAAATCAAAAAAACTCATCAGGTGTAAGTTGGAGGATTAAAACTAAAAGAAATGTATTAAAACTTGGCAATTTTCTGTCGGATGGTTTTTCTAGAGTACGGAAAATAACCAATAACAAAGCAATGCAATTTTCTGATGGGTTTTCGATTAGCAGAAATGCTATAAAATCTAGTATAAAAAATATACAACCAACAGCGAATCCATAACTGTTTTAAATCAAATTGTGCGGAAAATATATACTGAAAATTTGTATGGAATTATTAAAGGTAACTCTTAAAAATAATTTTATAAATAGTGTTTTAAAATGATTTAGTTAAGCGTGCAATTGTACAAATTCTTCAAAATATGGAAATTTTAGCAGTATCTCAAATAAATGTATATTTTTGGTTTATATGTTATGGGCAATGCTAACGAGAAACTTACAATGAAAGCATACGTGCATCCATAATCATCTCTTACACAGTTGAATAGATACAAGATATTTCAGACATGTTTTCTGTGTTATTATTTGTAAAACATTTTGACCGATGTAACATAACTATATGTTATGATATACTCTCAGGGATAGATAAAGAAAGGCTCATCTAATTTCTAGTATCTTTTACGGTTACCATTTCATCAAAAGTAAATATAACATATTTTTCGTTTCCTTCTGAAACGTATTTTTTGGAATTGCAACTACAACTCTTACTAAAATAGGTAACTTATTAATTTGTGTAGTTTTCTGAAATGACGCAATTGATTGCATATATATGTATCTTAAAATTTAAGCCTATGCTTCCAACTTCTTAGGCAGATGTTATATTTGACCAAACAAAATCTTGATGCAGCTCTCTAGAATGTTGTTATTCGACCTTGAATCATTTCTGCTTCATGAATATAGATAAAAGCAGCATAATATAAGTTCTCTTTACAATAATTCTTTACCTTCGGTTA
>JAQFXM010007316.1:0-12014 GCA_034693345.1 Entomobrya multifasciata | reverse complement strand
CTTAATCTGGCCCGGCCCCTTCGGGGCCCGGCCCGGGTTGGCTTCTTCCCCCTTTTTCCCTCGTTGGTTAGGGCCTGGTGCTCAGTTAGTTATCTGCTTGAAATTTCAGTTGTGCAGGGAGAACTCGAGTCGACAAATATTCACACCTCTTTTTTCGAGGCACTTTCTACTATTTCCGCATAGGAACATTACCTGCCACATCAGTAGTTTGGCTAAAAGAGACACATTTTATTTGTATGCTCAGTTGGTATACTAAACATTAAATATTATTTCAGCAATAAAACAGGATATATGCAAGTAGGAAACGCATGCAAACAGCATGTAATTCATGAACATAAAAACAGTCAGGTGGACCGACAGACATCAAGCTAAATTCTTTTCATACCCTACAAGACTGTCTCCTGATTCCCTGTCGACTACTACTGCCTGTTTAGTTAATAAATGCAAACAGTTGCAGCGGTCGATGTAGGTACACACATACAAATTATTTTATTATCAACTTTATTTACTTGACGATGCTTGATTTAGCAAAATGCATTCTCAGAATTGTTTTGCAGAGATAATAGCAATACGGAAGAGTTATTTTGGATGTTTGGCATTCACATCAAAACCAACATTCTATTATTAAGCTATATCGTAACTTTTGAGTAAATCATCCAAAATTGCTAGTCTTCTCAGCTGCTCTGCAATATTGAAGTGAAATCATTTTGCTTTCGCCGAAAACATACAGCTTCCTTTTATAAAATAGTTTATTATGTTGTTTTTCTGGATGAAAGCAAGTAAAGAGAGTGTATTGCGGATGCATACTTTGTACTTCTGAGAAGTAGCAAATGTCCAACTTGAATGTGTCTTCTGTGGCTTGGCTTCCTCATAATCTGAATGCACTCTTCTTTCCTACCAGACGGACATGAAAATGCCAAAATGTCCATGGTACTCTCAATCATCATCCTCTTCTGGCATGACTTGACTTGACTCTGGACTGAACTGCTGCCACAGTTATTTATGTATTGAATTGGCACGATCTCGTAACAATTTTCTCTCTTTTCCTCTCTTTTTCAAAACCAGCTAAACGGGATGACTCTCTCTTTGATTCTCTTTTTATGATTATACGTAATAATGTTTTACGTGACTTGCTTGACATGTAACGCATTTATCTCCATGTTTCTACTAAACCATTTTCCCTCCCATTCTCCTCACCCACCATCATAACAGTAAGTCATGTTAGCATTTATTTTTATTACAAACCATCAGTGTAAACCATGTATTAATGATGACTTTCTGAGCTGAGTGAGAGGAACGAGTTGAACCTCAATCATTATCGTCATTTCACCAAAAAGACCACAATCCCCATCTCGTTCTCCTCCCTTCCCCTCCTCTAAATACACACAATCCCGGGAATCCTATAGACTGAAAGTTTTTTTGTGTGTGAAGCGGTGTTGTTGTGTACAGAAAACAAAATCAGGGTTGTTGATGCCTCATACTTTTTCCTATATGACAGGATATTCTCCTTATGACTGGCACATATACCAGTTATGATGACGATCATCATATCATCCATCACGTTCCTTTCAAATCAGTTTTGAATGGTTACACAGTAGAAGCAAAGTAGTTTTCTGCTGGTACATATATGTAGTAGCTCATCTCATCACTGTCATTTTTATATAAAATAGAAGATTCAATACTCTTTGACGGCAACAACGACGAGACAAGACTTCAAGAAAATCCAAAGAGAAGAGTATAAGAGTACATCAGGAAGTTTGGTATCTATTTTTGATAATAACACCTTCAACAAGGAAACATGCAAGTATTTTGTCGTGTGTAAATCCTAAAACTGTAAAGTAAATAGGGTATAGACTCTAAAATGGAAAACTTCTGTCTTGGATTGGATGCCAACGCCATCCTGTCAGTTATCCAGTTTTGTTGTTCTTGTTTTAAGTTGTATACTTTCTTACAAGTTTGAATAAACCCAGAATAAAGAGAGAAAAAACTTTGTAAACTTTGGTGTGTGTGGAGAAAGGCAAAAAGGCAGTGAAGCTTTTATTTTTTTCTATAATCTTCTTTCACTTTATTTTTTCCGGTTATTGAAAAGGGGTTTAGGTTTACCTTTACTTTTCTCCTTCCTTTTCATAATTTAAAATGGATTATTCAGAAAATAATATAAAAATCTTAGTGGGGAGAAAACTATATGTTTACTTATTATTTTATACTACTTTTACGTAGATGTCCACTGAAAAAAATACTTTCTTCTGTTATAAAAATCTACACACAATCGAAAAGTAAGTGAAATTGATCACAACAAATAAATATGTTTTTAAAATAAAACCAGGAAGCTAGATAGTCCACACTTTTGGGTGATTTTATGGGGTTGCGAACAACAAGTTTTATAAATCTGCTACATACATACATTTTGTACATACGTCAAGTTAAAAGATAAATAAATTGTGCATTCTTGTGTTTATATAATATAAACTTTTTTTACAGCTTTGGCAAGTAAATAGAATCAGTATGATGCTATGTTTTAATAGAAGGATACATACATTGCTGTCGATTATGATCCCTTTGGCATTTTAGATAGAGAAACACTTTTCTTCACTTACTTTTACCAATGTATTTTGCAAGTTTCAGAAAAGTAGAATATCTTGGTCTTGGATGCTTGCTTGGATGGTAGACAGCAGGCTTCAGTGTGCTTCGTTATAGTCATGTAACTTGTTCATTTCTTCTACAAAAAAATCTTACCTAAATTAAACTGTTTACTCAATCTTATCATGTGCACCAGAAATCGAAAGAAGTAAACTCTCTGCAGTTTCGTTTTTAATAATGAAAAAGGGGAAAGTCAGTAAATATGGAAGGAGCTAAGAAGGTGATTTAAACTTGAAAGTGTTTTATAACAAAATGTAACGTAAAGGTACTCAAAAGCTAAAGCTATAGAGTACTATATGTATGTCCGTGTAAGATTTTCGCATAAAATAGTTCTTCTTAGGCTTGTTAGTCTAAAGTTAGCAAAACTCATTGAGAAAAATATGACGTTCTTGTGCCTTTTCTCGGAAAAACATATTTTCAGGATTGAGGGATATGTCGGAAAAGAAAGTTAGAATCGAGTACACAATTTCCTTGTGTGAGTGTGCCTGAGCAGTAGTAGTGTCATATGATTACATAAATTAGTACCTATACGCATTCTGGACTGGCAAAAAATGATACAGAAAACAAGCTGGAGTTTTTTCATAAAAATAAGTACAAGATCGATTATGGTATGTACTACACAAAATATGCATTTTATAATGATGTCCAGCTAACACATTGGTCATCAAGAGTCCTGTCGTTGTGTTATTGTATTGACGTGATGTTGTCTATGACATATGCTTGCCTTTACCAATAAACAAAACCAAAAACAACTTATTCGAACATCACAATGACCTTTTCAACTTTTACCGCTACTTTTCTATGTCAAGTGAATATGCACTACACAACAGCAACTTATCGCTACTTTCCTTTTCCATCTATTTCTATTTAGTAAAGCTTACATCAAAGTAGACTAGTAAATAACCACTTTTAAGTTCAACAACGTAATCGAGACGAGAAAAACTGGAGGTGAATCACAAGAAATTGCAATCTGAGAAGATCCCAGCAGCAGCAGCAAGCTAAACTCTTTAACCATCTGCCACTTCCGCCAATGTGGAAATTACCTACTGATTTTACAATCTAAGTCGAAATACATGTTACTACACCACTACTATAACAACAGTATCATCGTCACAAAATTGGTCAACTTTGGTCGGTTCGCTCCCAAAAACGAAAAACGTTCACTCTTCTTCCTCTTCATCGCCAAAATATTGGCCTGCCTATCTCCCTAACAAACTATCTAGTGAGCTATGGTCAATTCTATTAAGTGTACGTACAGCCTTGTAACAAGAATGCCAAAATCACCACTTCTACTATCGCTGCCAACTACACCATCAGTATTGCCTCTACTTCTAGATCCTGCATAGAAGTAATAGTAATCCATTATCAAACTTTTTCATCCACGAAGCTTTCTCTTTGCATCTCACTCCCTCCTTCTCTCTTTCTCTCTGCATGCTTATCCTTCGCCATGAAAAGAATATCCGGCCGTGATCTTGCATTACGTACAATAGCCTTCTCCATACCAACTAAACTCAGGAATGAAACTAAAAGAGAAAAGTACGTAAATGCATGTTTGCTTGCATGAATGTAACTACACAGCCATTAGACACATATCGGTAGTAGCAAACAATATCTTTAGTAGAATAGCTACTTTTTCACTTTTCGTATTCCCTCCCTTCCTTACTCGCTTCCTTGCACCAAAAAATAATTCCTCTCTCGTAAACTGTTCCAAACAGAAAGAGAAAGTAAAAGCCTCTATTTATTTGCCATTATTAGCGCCACTGTTGTTTATACTCTATTGCCACACATTAAATATTTGGGTCGGTCGGTGTTTTGTGTGTGTGTGTACAGGAGAGAGAGAAAAGTGTGTGTAAGTAAAGAATTGGCTCTGGAGTAAATGTTTGCTGCACCACTGGTGGCGGAGGTTGGTGGTGATAGTGATGTAAGCAGACAAAAATCCTAACCGGACATGTAAAACCATCATATCATATCTTCATAGACTCTTATTGTTATAGATATGTGAGAGCCGTATCAACACACATTGCATTGGAAAGGAAAATAATATGTAAACGTTCACTAGAGAGAAAGAGTGAGAAGTGAGAATATGTTGTTGTTTTACTTGTACATACTTTCTCATTCTTTCATCTCTCTGGTACTGTATTGTTCTTTATCTCTTACTGCCAAAATGCCTTAAAAACTTTAACACAGGTTCGTTTCTTAAACTTGCATAGCCATTGTGCAACATTAGTGCCGTAAAATGCTATGCTGTACTAGGAAAAATGAAAAACTTCAAGTCGTTCGGGGAAATTGAAGATAGAAATAACTCTTACAGTACAATTTTCACACGGCAAACTGGTAGTGGACTGCAGATTTTTTTCACTTTTACTACTTCTATTTTGTGCAAAAAATCTGTTTTAACTTCTCTACTTTTAACAGATAGAATTGTTGTGTAGAATTTTGTCGGGTTATTATTTGAAACATTCTAAGATACTTTAAAAACTGCACATAGTTTTTTAAAAACCAGACAAAGAGAGAAATTTAAAAAAAATAGTGAGTCTGCAGTATAAACACTGAATACCTGTCGACTACATGCATAGCTGCGTGTGTATGTCGTTGATACATTTGCTACTATTATCTTTACCGCCACATTCACTGCAGCAGCACAGTAGCAGCGTTTGCTACGGTGTACTTAACTTTGTTACTCCCTCAGTTCACTGGACATTTCATTGGATTCACTAGTGAACGAGATCATGTATTTCTCCCAAAAATGTTGGGCCAAAAATTTAAGTTATTTTTCAAATGTTTCCACAAATAATGGTAGCTGAGCTCTTATAAGACTATTTTTTTATGCATGCACATACACGTGCATGTATGTGTATAGTTCATTGGTAAAAAATAGGACAGCAAATAGAAAAATGACTGGGTGGAACCCTTTTCCCAGTACTCTCCCTTTATCTGTCCAGAATATTTCATGGGAATGGGTTGGTTAAATCGTTGTATACTATGCTGTTATGCTGCTTTTTACGCTAAAGCTCGTTACTTAAACGCTATTTAGTGTTAGCATCACAAATTGAAAGAAAAATCAGATCAACATGTCCAGTTTTTCATCAACGACCGTCGGTGGTAATAACTGGTAATATTTTGTAGAGATGATGATGAGTAGTGATAGAACAGAGGGTAAAGCATTTAAAACCCGTAATGGCCACATCAAAATCAATTTCGAAAGTATAGATATTTATAAGCTACTACGAAAAAAATACATTTTTTATTCATATCCATCAACGGTTTAGACGTCTTACTTTTCCAAAATAAAATCAAGTTTAATGGTTTTCAGCCGTTGTATGTTAATAGGCGAATAGAGTTTCTTCTTCCAAAATTTTTTTTTTTTAATATCTGAATTCAATTTAATTTTCATAGGCAATTGCACTTTTTTTCAAAAAAATAAGAAAAGAAGAGTCTAACAAAAGAAAAGGTGAGAGAGTACATCTATCTGCTCAATGATGGAAAAAGAAATCAGTGTTTGGTTTGAAGTTACAAAGTTGTGATTTTACCAGCAGAGCAATATAGCAGTGATGACGATTTTCTTATCAAAATTGCTTCTTTTACTTTATTTTTCTAAAAAATACAAAACTTTGCTTTGTTGTTTACGCCTATTTGTCTGGTGAATTTGGCAAACGTACTATTAATGTGGAACAATAAAGCGTGTACAATTGGGGAGTTTGCTTGAACTATATGCCCTAAAAATTTGTTCTAACAAACAATTCTACATTCATATTACAAGCGTACAGAATCCAACACGACCTATAAAATAAATTCATATGCATGTACTACTTCCATTATGCAAATCGGCATTGTAGGGAAAACAAATTCGCTCTTCTTTTTTTCCTTGACAAACTAGGCATTCACTTACACACAAACACAACTCTTGAGTAAACAGGCAACTTTAAAAGTGAAACAAAGTTCTTTTCTCTTTATTTTTTCGTCTTTAAAAAGCCGAGTCAGCAGCAGTAATAGCATCAACAAAAAAAAAGAATGGGAAAGTGAGTGAGTTGAACAAGAACATGAAGTAGTTTTTTGAAAGAGAGAAAAAGAGCTCGGCAGAATAAAGCGACCAACCAGACGAAGACATGAATAGATATGCAGACAATGTAGGTATGCATGCCTTACTCCACATATTATATACAAACCAAGAAGTAAAATATATATTTCACTTTTTGGAAACCAACCGGCATCGATGAATGTAAATAATGTGTGTACAGCAGTCGTAGTCGAAGTAACATTCATTCGTAGAAGAATAATCAAAAGCACTATTTTTTCATATAAAGCATTGTTGAAAAAACTTGACTATAAAGAAATGAAAAGATTTTTTCAAAATATTTCTTTTTGAAAAGCATGATTTTAGAAGATGTATGTTTTTACAGAGCAATAGGTGATTCAACAAATCATCCACAGTAGTTATTGTCCACAATGCATTGTTTAGAGACAGAAAACCTAGCTATTGAGCAAAAAACTGTCCATTCATGGAATTATGGCTGTGCATTTTTTATTTCTCAGCAATTAGTTTACATGAGAAAAGCCTTTTCAAATATATACTTTTTTCTGTGTATTTTGTAAGTTTGCATTATTGACATCGGTATTTCTTTTAATAATATTAAAAAAGTGTATTGACTGTTGACAATGCGACTTGTGGGCTATATGTCGTAGAATCGAGTAACATATAAAGACCAATATAACAACAAAACTACCATTATATAATTTGGCCTTGTGTATGTCTCCATTCAAAGGAAAAGATCAAGTGCAAAAGTCTGGGAAATAAAAGGACATTTCTTGCTTTTTACTCTATTTTCAGTAGCCACCCGGATTTATGCAGACATCCTTTTTACTTTTACTTACGTCTTTTGTACGTACTTTAGTAAGCATACAAGAAAGAAAAATGCAGAACAGAGAGTACTTTTGTGTGCGCAAATGACGTTCGTAAAGCTGCTTTTAAAAAATCAAGATGAAAAGCAATACGGGCTCGAGATAAAAAATTTCAAGTATTAATACCCCAAAAACTTTGTGCATTACATGCTGAAAAGTAGGGAGAGTATTGAAAGCATGCGTCTGTTTTGTTAGCAAAATTTAATGCTGATAACAGTTGGTACATTTTGGTTTTGTTTTATTACTCAACAATATTGTAAACCCATATTTTTGTGGTTAAAAAAATTGGCATTTAAAATATTTTCAAGACGTTGTCTTTATCAACGGACAGGTGTAAAAATGACTGCTTTATGAAACTGTATGTACCACGTTCAGTTAAATATTGTTTTCAAATATTTTTAATAACGACATTTTCGACGACGACTCTGATCATTTTTCGATCGAAGAAATCACTTAATAACTTGAATGTAAGTTTTCCTGTTTCTATAAAGAATGTGTAGATTGGACGAATGTACAAGTATTCTCTTAAGAAGTAATGTTGTTTCGTTATAGGTTCTAAGAATCAAGAAAAGAACTCTCCGACTGTGCTAAACGATACTACTATCAAAGCGCTCATGAAAGTCAAGAAACTCAACAAAATGAAAATGTCTCCCTGTTAACAATAATGCAGAAAAACAATAAAACTATGTAATAGTTTTGGAATGGAAATGAAACAAAACCAGTCAGTAGTAGAGTACTGGAAAACAGACTTGTTTTTCTTTACTACAAAGTTGAAAGTCTAGTAGTAGTGCTTATGTGCATATTCCAATAAAAGGACTAGAATAAAAAAGGAAACATTTATTTTACCCAAAACTCTTGTCTTGTGTCTCCACAAACCATGCATAAAACGACGTGGGACCCACTGCCGCTATTACAAGTAATGCTATAGATAATAATAACATATATCTCTCAACTGACTCAACTTTTTTACTTATACTTATTTTATACAAAAGATCATGAAAACGCCCGAAATATTGAAAAAAAACAAGAATCATAATAATAATATATTATTATTATACATACACTATTTTCTTGCTTGTGTAGCTGGAGTTAAGGTGCTATGATGGTGGTGGTGGGAGTTTCTTCATCCACTTCACTACCACTGCATAGCAGGGACATTAACTTGAATAGCTTCCTAGAAAAAAAGTCGAGAAGGAAGAATGTTACAATACCGTCCTTCTCTGTTAGTCCGTTTCTTCTTTTCTAATGTGTCTGTCTGTAGAGTGCTGTTAAACCTAAAACCTGAGTTGAGGTTTCTATAACCGCTACCACCACCTATACAACTATATATTTCAATTTCTTCCATTGATATACATGTATGTATATCATAATCTATACAAAAACCCACATATTCTTTCTCTCTCTTTAAAAAAGTAATTTTCCTCTTTTTTATTTCTCTAAAAAGCTGAAAGCATGTCCGCCTGCTGTGTCTTGCACAAAAAAGTGTGGTTTCTTTTCATTTATCATCATCATACACAGAAGAAGACCAAGAGAAGAAAGAAGATGAATGTAAGTATATTATGGTGTACGTACATATACAAGTATTCATCTTATATGCATCATAGTTATTTGTTTACGTGTGTGATTCACTCACTCCTCTTATCCATTTCTATTTCGTTCGTAAGAAATAAAGAAAGTTCAAAAAAGGCTACCACCACTATTCAAACAGTCAGTCATACTAACGTATTTTGTAAATAAAACTACTAGTAAGCTGGAGTGTTGAGTAGTAAAAGGTAGAGACCAAACAATTTTTTTATATATATCATAACGGTATATTCTGGTACGCATAAAATTTGCTTAAGCATTATTTTGTATACTAGAACGACTATATAATCGTCGTCATCATCGTCATCGCCAGTACAGGAGTGGTGGTGGTTTTACATCATATTTTAGTCCCCGGTCCTACAACGTTGACAACGTACCCTTTGTAATAGTGCAAATAAACTGGCAACATGGTATACACACGACATGACTTTCCTGTTGCCATCACCAAATAGAACTACTTTTACTGACAATGACGACAACGACCATCTCTCTTTATCAAGAGAGAGTTGATGTACCTTTTTCTCTCTGAAATTTCTCCCCCTCTACTTCAATAGAACCGTATTTGTGCAAGTCTGAAAATGCCATATACAGAACCCAAAAAAAGGTGTTCAATTTTTTTCTCTTTAAGCTTCAAACAATTTAACTCTCTTGTGTTTTATGTTTGGTTTGTGTGTATTTTTACGTTAAGTATGTCTCTTTTCTTCGAGAAAAATAAATACACAATAATAGTTTGTGCACCAGATGTTATGCTGTTGGCAGACACTTGCTCACTTTTTCTACAAGAAATGGGGCTGTGTGTTTATTTAGTATGCAAACTAAAAAATCGTTGCAATTGTAAATTGCTAACATGTTGGGTAATATGAGATTTCACAGATTATGTACCTTACTTAAGCGAACAGCCCCACAAAATATACTTAAATGATATTCTTTATTTTGGAACAAATTTAAAAAATAAACTGTTATCTTTGCTAACAGACCTCTTAAAATGGAATTCATATACTTATTTTTAATTTGTCTATGACTAAAAAAATAAGTGAGATTCAAATGGCGAATTTAGTTCTTTCGGTAAAATACGAAACATTAATACCATAAGTAATATTTCGGGTTACAAGATTATTGTTTTTTTTTTTGCGAAATAGGCCATATATTTTACCATACTGTCAAATTCGTAAATGATAAATCGTCGGATATAGTACTTTGCTTTGTGGCCAAATCGACTAGATTTATTCTAAATTTGCAGCGTCAAGGTCAAAACTAACAGCTGTTCAACTTCAAACTGCAGAAATTAGCTGTAATTATTTTCTTATCATTACCTGCTTGTTACACTAAATTAAAATACGGTACTCGGGACAACTCAGCGGGAAGCTGACTGACAACTGTCAATCATTAAAATAACAAAATTATTCATTTTTCTATTCTATGCTTTGTATTTTTAGTTCATGCATGATCGCGTGCTGCATATTTATTGCAATATTCATTTCATAGAATCTACACTTTTTATGAAAAATCAAATGCAAATATATTAATTTATAAATTTATAAAAGAGAATTTCTTGTGAAATAATTCAATTAAACTGCATTTAGTGTATACTTTTTAAATGATTCAACTCTTGAAAGCTAAATAGGCTGACATAAAAATAACAGAAAAATTCATATAATATAAATGCCTTTTGTTTGCATTGTTAATTTCAGCTATTAATCGTCCTGTTAAATAGCTTGTTTATATATTTGTTTGCATGAGCATTATATTATTATTACTAAACATCAATGTATTTATATAACCATGCAAAGTAAACAAAAATTTTTTTTTTGATGTTAACTTGCATATTTGAGAAATAAATCTTCCATTATTGAAAATGAAACTACAATGTGCATTTGTATTATTTACTGACATTAATTTCAATTTTAGTGTTATTAATATAATTTGTTAACTCTAACAAATAATGCAGAGAGACACAATGTTTTTGTGCATTGTGATACCTCACCTTGTGCAGGGTCCAATGAAAGAAAATGGAAACTGGAAGTGGTAGTTGTGGTGGATCCAGGTGTGCTTACAGACACTCCATCACCGTCTTCCGTGAAAATGAGCAAAGGCGCCTCTGTTGTAGATGAAGATGCACCAGAGATAGTACTCGCAAGGCTTGGTCTTGCCCCAGTGTTCCTACCTTCCAGCTCGAAATCTCCTTTGAATATGGGAATGGGGATGCTGGGTAAGGAAGATCTTGTTGGAGTCGTTGTCGGTGATCTTGCACCTCCACCACCAACCCCAGTACCACTACCTAGCGCAATGGCAGTACTTGTGGAGGTATTTATGGCAGCTGCAATGTTGAGTGTGGTGGCTGCTGCTGCTAATGCGACGTTGTTGCTACTACTACTAATACTTGTGTCAATGGTCTCAACGGCTCCAGTCTCAGTGGTTGTGGTACCAGTCGGTGGAGAATGTATGACTGTGATTCCAGTACAGCAGTGAGTAAGAGAATCCACAAGAGAGACAAAGAAAAAAACACTATTATTATCGATGGAGCCTGGTAGTAAAGCAAAATGAAAATATTTGACTTACGTAAAATTAAGTTGATAGGCTAAGAGCAAATATTTTTTAGAAAGAAAAAAATCTAGGAAAAGAATAATATATGTTTATAAAAAGGTATAAATCAAGTAGTCATGAAAAATGGTTTGCAAAGATCGAACAGGAAGTATTGTTTGCAGACAATAATAAATAATATACTTGATGGCAATATTATTATATGCATACGTATTATGACGCTTTTTATATCAATTTAGATAACTTAGCATTTAAATAACATAAGAGAAATTATATAGTGAAAGTCCACCAACTTTCAATACACCTTATGTATGAGGTCGTCCGATTTCAAAATAAATGTGCTTATCTGA
>JAQFXM010007315.1:0-12014 GCA_034693345.1 Entomobrya multifasciata | reverse complement strand
ATCATTTTATATGTACGAACAGTATACTTCCTTCCTCAAACCAAGGAATCAATGAATTTATATCTGACTTATCTATGAACAGTGCCTAGAATTTAAAACATATAAATCTAAAAATCCAACCAAACTCAACATTTATTATGCACATGAAAACAGTTTTGATATTTTAGTATATTGTGTGAAAAATGTCCGGTGAAGTTGTACTTTACTGAGAATTTCTTTGATAGTTCTTGTTTACTGTCTGGTGTTGAGGTGAGAATGATGATCATTTATTGAATACAAACGTTTCACTAACGATAAGTATTTAGGTGTATGTTTAGATAGATGAACTGAAACTTTCTTTGCAGTATTTTATTCTAACGTTTCCTGTCTTCGAACTCCATTTCCACTAGACTTCACATATCCTTCCAGCAAACATCCTGCTGGATTTACATAGAAATGTTTGGAATATTTAAATGATTTCATCGTTCAAAATGTATGATCTTCTGAGACAACGACACTTCTTCATATTTTATGAAGACGAAGAAAGAAGGGACATGACAAAGTTTTGCTTCCAATCTATATTTCATCCAAGTGCTTTTCCTATGATTACAGTTTACAGGACAATGTAAAGCGTGATTTTTTCTTCTTCGCTTTGCGTCATCTGTCCATCTGTATATCTTTCCATGTAAAATCTTCGAGTTTTCTTCGTGAGCTTGAATGAAACTTAAGTGGGCATACATGCAAACACCAAGAACAAGATGCAGGCACCCTAATCTTTTTTTCTGAAAAGCCTTTTTACCCGCTTAACAGCATGCTCTCCACTAGTAGGTGCTTATTGGATGTCAATTGTTTCTAAAGAAAAAGAGGATTGTAAAAAATACGAAAGGATTCGATGGAATCTGAAATGTGCTCCGAATTCCATCCAAAAAAAAGCAGGATGGATATAAAACAAAAAACAAGTCTCCTCAATGCGAGGCGATCCACCATCCACGGATGAAACCAAGATTGGCATCCTAGTTAAGAAATGCACTACATGAGTTGGTTATTGTATGTATTTGTCATTTCATCTTCACCACCTCCCTTTCCACCATGTCTACTTTTCTCCTTCAAGAGCACTTGAGAGTCTTCAAATGAGAAAAGCTATAAATACGGTCCGCCTCAACGCTTCCCACCCATATTATATTGCACAGCACACATCCATATCCAAGAAAGTAAAACTTGCACCATGTTTTCTACTTGGATCAAACCCTTTTCTCGTTGTTTGTCCAAGTGTTAATGTCTTTGATGTAAGACACCTAAAATGTGTAGACGCCGGCATCGGCATTGACTCCAACGCAAATATTTAATGGTTTGTATACTATATTCTTTGTTTCCCTTCTTTTCCTCTCTCTCTCTCTTCATCACTGTTTTTCATGTCTCTCCTGTCACTCTATCATCCCTTCTTGGTAAACAAATACGGGAAATGCGATGGTCAGCAAACAATAAAAACCTCAGGCAGAGTCGACCTACCATACTACCTCGGCTCACTACCCAGTACCTATCTTACTATATCATGTCTACTTTCATTGTCGTACAGGCCGGAAATTCCAACTGCTTAAAGTCAAATACAAATACAAACACCAAAAAACGATATCACGACGAGGGTACGGATACTGAAAAAGATGCAATATCATAGAATCATAGTAATGTTGCCCTAAAACCCGTACCACTGAATTTAGAATGTATGCAGCGTTACTTTGTAATAGTCAATTGTGCATTGCAACCTAAAACCACACATCCACGTATTAGTTCCACACAGGCCATCAAACCATTTTTCTGTGCTGGCTGCGAGCGTGTCGAGGCGAATGGGAAAAGAGGAAAAGTGAAAGCCATGAAAAAAGAGAAACTCATACAGCAGCGCTGTGGGAGACGCTCACCATATAAACTTGGCGTTCACGGCTCGCTTCTTTCCATTCTTGAGCTCCGGCTCTTTTGTTGCACATCAGTTTGGTTGGGTCGGTGGTGAAACTCTTAAAAATATTTACTATCATATTGTCCTGCAGTTTTGTTTGTGCGAAAAATTTGTGTTCTTTGAGAAATATATACAGACATATAGAACATTGCATTGTTTGTGATACTTTCGTAATCGTAAGACAACCGGTTTCTCCATATTTAGAAAAGGATTGTAGGTTTACTAGTTATTTTTATGTCACGCTGTTAATATACCATGTAATAATTTTAATAATAATGAACAAGTGGAAAGTGGACATAAAGTGCAAAGAGAATTCCTTCAGTCTGGATCTTTTTTTCTTTTCTTTTTGTGAATTTGAAGACGACCGAAATGCTACGTGTTTCAAATAATAATAACAATAACCGTAGTTCCTACTTGCAGCAAACATATTTTTTATCTTTCTAAATCCGACTCTACGCTATTTGATCTTTTGCTCAACAAGAGAACTTTCAATTTTGAAGGGAAAAATTTCTTATAGCTTGTATATATATAAGTATATCCAAGTGTTTCGAATGATAAAAACTTATCATTATCATAAAGATATATTATAATCATATCACCATCAAAGTAAAATAGTTATTTTTTATCGAAACTCCGGAAGTTTACCAATTCTAAAAAGTGGAATGGCCTTCCTCAAACCGCTCAACATGTGGGGATCATGGTGGCAGTTTCTGATAGTTTTTTCCTGTACCTGGTTGCTGACATATGGACGAGGTCAAGAAACAGCCGAGATTGACAAGAATGCACTGCTGTGTAATGACACCAAAATGCTGGAAGAATGTTTAAACAAACTACCATCATTACAGGATCATGGCATCCCATCTACTCCCCAAGCTGTAGAGAATTCATGCAAGTAAGTCGTCCACTTTTTTGTCGTCTCATCTCATGTCTCAACACAAACAGTTAGTCAAATAGTCGCTTTCTCTCTGTCATCCCATCCGTATCAGAATACCCTCAGTATTTTCTAAGATTCCAACTCAAATATTTGCTCTACCTCCAAATGAGAAGGACAAACGCATTCATTTGTGAACTATTCACGTAGAGTTTGAAAGCAGTGTTACGAAACCAGAAAATCTTATCGAGCTATATTTATATAATGGCTTTACTAATAAAAAGTCAAGAGTCTTCTCTCTCTTCCTTTTAGTAAATATAGTAAACAACAAACATAATTACAATTGCGTAGGATGGTCTGGTTAAATCTTCTCGTTAAATAAAACGATTTTATGGAAAGCATCATGGGTTCTATGTTAATATTATATTTAATAATTTTTCTATTCTCAGCGTATAAAAATACGAATGCATAAGACGTGATTTCAAAATATAGCGTACGTGTCTGTAGGTTTTTGTATACTATTTTTGTAATCTACTTATTTGTGTAATGATATGATTATTTTTTTATCAAGTGTCTGATTAAAACTGAAGTTCTATGGAATCGTTGCATAAAGGCGACTGAGTAAAGTGTATGTAAGTACTAAAATGTAGCAATTAATGAGATGAGTAGTCTTACAATTAGATGACGATGAGCACAAAAGTGTGTTCACCTACACAACACACACTCACTGTCGGAGATTGATTTCAGGGCTGAAGTGGATTTACGATTTTATAAGCTTTATTTAGTATGCCAAAAACACTATATAAATTATAGTGCAGTGAAACGGTTATTTAGATACCTTACATAAGCACAGTATATACTATTTGAACACAGCCTCAATAAATAGCTTTGTCATTCTGTCATTCAATCTCAATGGTACGGGAGGTAGTATGATACAATAGTAAGTACGGATTATATGATTTAAAAATTGTTTGAATGACGTTTCCAATTTTTAGAAGTGCCCACTTTTCCTTTTTTCCTCTGCATTGTCAAGAAAAGAGGATATCATAAAGGGACGAAATAAAATATCCAAGATTATTTTACACGCGTCGCGTAAGGGAATTTGACATTTCAAAGACTTGAGACTACGACAGGGATTGTGTAAACGTTGCTTAAAAATCCAGACGGGGGTAAAGTGGAAGCAGTCACAGTGGGTAGACCGACTTATAGAATGAATAATTTTGGTAGCGTAGGTGCCACGTATACGATTGTTCGACATTTACACCACATTCACTGATGTACGTCAACTGTTCCAATTAAAAATAAATCGTTTTCAGACAAAAAGCTACCCAATTGGGGTAAATCATACTTCACTACATGATTCTAAAATAGCAAGCCGCAAACATAACCTAATCTTGTTATAGATTACAGTGTCGAATGAATCGAATATAACTGTACTACTGACATTATGTTTCTGGTCATGTTTTTAATAAATTTTGATCCGGTTCGTTAAAATGCAGCTAATAAGCTTAAGCTTGACTTACTTAACCATGTTCAAAGTTCCATTAAATTAACAAGAATCATGTCTTCTGCCTCAGTCATAAATACTTGAACAGACACGGGTAGGTAGATGTGGGTGAGAATTTGGTTTCATAAGGGCATGTTAGACATTTATAATTTTAATTTTAATACTGACAAATAAATCGTAGGGGTGAAAGTAGTCATAATTTTTAGCTTGTCTAATGAGGTCTATCGATTATACTGAATCCAATCATATGAGAGATAATTTTAAGAAAACTTCAAAGACAAAGATTTAAGTACACTACACTTTAAATTGGCACTATTTTTGTATAGGTGTTCGTGTAATAATTTAAGCGTTTACGCAAACGATCTAGAAAATCTAGCCTTTAATAAATTTACGTTTACATTGTACTAAACTTTATTTCCAAGCTCAAAAGCACGTATCCGACACATGCTAAAGCAAACTTGATTTCCAATTATTATTAGTGCTATAGATTTCTTCACGTTGCATGAGATGTATAATACCCAGTCCGAAAATCAATTACCGAACTGCATACAACCTTATGACAAAAATAAAACCAAACATGGACTTTTTGAATGTTTTTTTCATTGAGAATTATATTGCTTACTAAATTCTTGGTTCATGACACAACCTACATCGAAAAAGGCTTTTAAATGTCATCATAAAACACCTGTACCAAGTAACATTCTCTGGAAGAAGTGTGAAAGTTTAATATGTGAAGACCATGATTTCACGATGATACCATGTATTTTATGACTTTTTCCTTCATAATTTTTTCTTCATTCGAAAAGTCCACTTGATTTATCAATTAAATCAATCTTAAAAACTTTGCACGTAATAAATACCAGCGTCAACAGGTGTGTACGATTATTTGACGCTTACATGAACTGAATTAAACTGCCGGAAAGGAGATCCATCTAGGAACATGATCCCATATGGAGTGAAATAGACACTAACAGGATGACTGACAGCAAGTGAAATGTCTTTGACAATCTTACCATTTGGTCGACAAGTTTGTTCGCAGTTTTAGTGAAACTGAAAGCCACCATATTGAAATAAATTCAGGAGAGAGGAAATGGTATTTGATATTGTAAATCTTATAGGAATATAGAGTTACTTCATTGCTTACAAAGTTATAACTTGTACCGAATGATAATGACAAGTTATTAGATAAAGAATAATGTATGAGACACACAGCAATCAAAAGTGAGAAGATAGATTACATGGGAAATACCTTGTTTGATTGATCTCTTTTGATAGATGACATTTCATATTGTTTTCCTAACTCTCTCGCAGGGTTTTCGACACCGGAATGGAGTGTGCAAGAAACTGGTCCAAGACATGCCTTAAAAAGCAGGATCAGGAGAAAGTGACAAGTTCTGTTGTGGGAGCTCTAAATACGTATAGATTCCTTTGTTCTGACAAGAAGTTTCAAAAGGATTTTCTCCAGCATGGTGATTGCTACAATCGGATCTCACCTCAATGGGATGAGTGTGCTCGCAAGTTTATCGAAAGTCTCAAGAGAGTTGACCACTCTAAGGATACTTTGGGCTTGTGCTGGTAAGTAATCACGTTGGAGTGAGTGGAGTGGCAGTGGACTGAGTGCCAAAATACAAAGTTATGCTTGTCTATTTCTTGTACGTGCCGCACTTTGTTTTGTGCGGTTTTAAACAAAATTTCTTTTACGCATACACACTAGACACTATATACTACTCGTAATTCATGAATAATACATTGAAAAGTAAACTATGCATGTACACAACAACAGAATATCCGAAAACAACCTTTTATTCAGCTTTTGTTACAACAAACTATTTCTCAAAAACTTTCACCGCATACATTACAACATATCATACAAACATGTACACTTTTTTCTTAATGTTTAATGCTTGTTTCATTTTGTTTATTTGGGTAACTTAATTTGTAAAAGTTGTAACTTTCGATTAACTTTTATGTTTATCACACCTTGTTCACATTATGTACTTTCTCGATTTGATGCTGTTAAAAATGGCATGCTCAACTTTTGGTTCCTTGTTTGGCTAGGTTTAAAATATAATCCAATTAAAAACTTGCTACACATAATTGCAAGTCGTGAAAGTAGACAAGAAAGTGAAAAGCGAGCCAAGTTGTTGCTAATTTTGCATGATTCATTAATTTCGCATATTGTATTATGGTTCACACTTTAACCTCATTTCAATTAAAATTACAACATATTACACAACCAAGTCACGCAACTTTTTCAATGTAAGAAAGCAATATAAAAAACTTTTAAATTCACATTATGTCTTGATTTTTTTTCTTGTTCTTTTTTTACTGCCATTTCCGATGGAATACTCAACACGCGTTCGTCCAAACAGCATTCGTTATCGCTACATTCACTGCGTGACAGAAGTAGCAAACCATTTTTGTTCTAAGAATGCGACCAGATTCTTGCGAACTCTGGCAGAGTCCCTTGTTCACGACTCCATGCGAACTTACCATCTATCCCAGTGCAACGTTGGTGAGCGAAACTGCAGCAAAGCTTCGAGTTCAGCTTCATCTCCAGCGTCCACTAACTCTCTCTTCTCATCGTCTATCCTCCATACAATCTTAGCTTACCCCACAAAAGGGCTCGTAAATTTCCTGAACGTGCTCCAAAAGTTGGTTTTCAGGGACATAACCACACTTTTCTGTGCCCTCTCTCGAGAATTCGTCTCATACTTTAGCTATTCCCAATCTACTGTAAACTTGGCAGTGGAAAATGAGCCAGAAGAATCTTTTACCACCATCCACTACAGCAGCCCCACTTTCAAATATAACAGCAGAAGCAGCGACTTCAGCAATGATGACAAGCAGCATAAAAACAATCGTGTAAGTTTTCCCGTTGCTCTATTTTGTATGACGATTTGATGATGATAATGGCACCAACACTTTCATTCCATTTTTTTGTCAATGGATGGAATGCTATTTTCCTTCTTTTTCATGAAAATTTACTACTGAAGTACAGACGGAAGTACTTCACCACTACTCCATACGCTGACCTCCCTTTTGTTATATGGCTATATTATTGTTTTATGACTTTTTTATTTCTGGATTTTTTCATTCAGGCTCTGGAGACCTAACAGCTATGATTATTTTGGTTCTCCTGCTCTGCCAAACCAATGATCCCATGTTATACGATGTATTCATCAACAAAACTGAACTTACTAAGAAGCGAGTCGAGTGGAATATTTTTGACAACAAAATAATGTTTTATGCATAATAAGGATAAAACGAGGATTTCGGGCGAATCCTGTATGTCAACTGTCAACTTTCTCCACAACACGTAGTCCAGTCGTGATCCTGTCTACCAACTTATGCCAGAAAAATATAACGCGATTATTTAAAATTAGGGGAAAATGTTGGATGATGATGATGTGGAGCCAACACGACAACAAAAACTCGTGTGGGGGAACACCAGCTGCAGCAAAAAAAACAGTCCAGAAGTAACAGTATTACTTTGTGTAGCATTTACAGCCGTGATAAAACAAGCTAGATTTGTAATTTTACGGTACGCGTAATTTATACTACGATGATATTAAATTAATTTAGGCAAGATGATTCGCAATAAAAAGATATTATATAACTCATGCGAGTAACATATGTATAAATAGATACTGAAATGCAAAAATGGTAAACGATACATGCTAAGAGAAAGCTTGTAATTAAAAAGTTGTTTGTACATAAGACTAACTTATAAGGCGAATCTAAATGTTTAAGTATGATGTGATGGAATATTACACATATTTAGTGAGAAAAATTTATGTAATATGTACGCGTACGTAATGAGATTCATTGTTGGCTGTTGGCATACTTAAATGTTTACATGGGTAAACAAAATGGCTGCTTTTCTAGTTCTCTAAAATGTCACGTCAAGACAATATATAAAAAATAAAACAGAAAATATTTCCTGAAAACCAAATTACATTAGCATCAGTTATCGATCTGCATAAATTTTGTATGGATTCTTTTCTTTTTCTTATACATAGTTATTCAAGTGCAAAGTAAAAAGATCTTTTTAAACTTAAAGAAAATATCCCGGAACAGTGCAATGTTGAAAAGAATGTTTATATGTATGCATATATGTATGAATGTGTGTGAGAAATAATTAATTTTTACTGTCGCTAAATTGTTTAGTACCATTATCACTATTTTAAGAATGGAATTATAAAGAATATAAACTATGTATATTGCATGTAAGTTACTGGATATTCCTTTTATTTAATAAAACGAACAAAGGACATTTTCTTTATGAGGAACAAGGGACTTTTTTTTCTTTATTTGTTGGAACGATTTTAGACAAAGGATTAAAGTGTTCACATAAAATTAAATGGTGAGATGGACTTTTCAAGTTTGGCAGTGTAGCACAGCCCTTGTACTCGAGGCATATTTGAAAGAATTTTTATCTACAAACCCTAAATAAAGAAAAGGAAAAATCATACATTAAAATCTATCCATTCTTTTCTAGAGAAAACCATGAAAGAAGGATCCTCAAACTGTTTGGGACTATTGTCGTAATGCAAACCATTTGAAAATTTACACTGTTTTAATCACCGGAACGACTCAATTCGGAGACATGGTGGTTATACCATACTTGCTACCAAAAAGATCGGGGAATGCCATATATGCATCTATTTTAACACCATCATATCATGTAATCGTGTGAGTATATATTCTGCTGCTGACGACGGCAATGGTTGCATTTGATATGCTAGTACTACACCAGAAAAAGTTGCTGCCAAAGCTCTCTCTTTTTGTGCTTACTTTTGCTTTCACCCAGTTTCTTAAGCTTATGCCAGCCTAACGTGGTTAGAGTAGTAAGAGCCAAAAGTTTCCTAACTTTAATCCCGTTTTCCTCACATAAAAGTTATTATGTGCAAGAAGCAGTAGGAATAAAAAAGGTTCTCTGTTCACTCAGAAAGATTGATGAGGATGACTCATTTTATGTGTCTTGATGAGGTGGGAAAGGTGCCTAATATCTAATGGTCCTGGAACAAAAAAGCACTCATGTAAAATATACGTTTGTAATTAGACGAATACCTTTTACAAGCTTGAAGGCTTTTAACCCAGATGGAAAATGGAAACCAATGTGTAATGCTAAATAAAATTTGAATCTTTACAATTCCTAGAAATTGACATAGTATATCCTATGCAAACATTCATGTGAATGCCTATACAAATACATTGCCATCCCAGTTAACCTTATTAACACAATTTGAGCACGCCAAATGGCAAAATGTAAATAAATCGGATCCTTTCTTAGTACTAAAGAAAAAGAAAGTGCCTACGGAATTCTTAGACGAAATTAGAAAACGTTCATTTTCGAAAGTAATGGTACACCTGGACGAAACCGAAGAAAAATGTAGCCTTCGAGACAACTCGTGGTATGTAATGTAGTAGTATGTAAAGTGCAGCAAGCGTGTAACTTTCCAAGTTTTGTTTTCCATACGTATGCAATCAAAGTTCTCATGGATTCTTCTTGCTAACCGCAAACGGAAATTCGATTACAAAACCATACTTCCTTCATAACTGATCAGACTACTTGGTTTTCTTTCTCATTGCTCCCGATCCCGACCCATTAAAATTGCCTGTGTTAGTGCGTCGCCCACTGCCATCAACATGCCATACCATACACATTTCGAAATCCACACAAAGTAAGAAAACAACATATTATATAGATTCATCTATTTGCATGGTAGACTGCAATATATTACTCATTGGGGATTGTGGTGGGTCGGCGGAAGGATTGCTCCTTTTAAATGAAAATTTCTCCTCTATCTAACAATATATTTCTGTGGTGGTGTGTGTGTGCCCACGCCGCATGCTATAATTTGATGTACGTGTAGGCAAGATAGGGATCACTACTTTAACTTTTCTCAAAAACCATAATCTTCCTTTGTGTCATATAGCAGGTCTGTGAAAGTGGAACGCTGTGAGAGGAGAGGGCTGAGCCAATCGCATAATTTCTGAGAGCCAACACATTCAATTGATGAAAATTGCTAGAAATCTTTAGTTGGCGGATATAGAAAACACGATATTTCATCTGGTTTTTGGGGGCATTGTTGGAAGATAAAAGGATAGTTTTCTGGCAAATATACCCATTATTTTCTCTCCAAAGTTTTCGTCTGCAATTACGATTGAAAATGGGAGATTGCAATGAATCGACAGGAAAGTGTGCTCTTTTATGTATCGTATATCAACCCTTCCATGCCATATGGCACTAACAGTTTTTAAAACCATTCATTTTCAAATAGCTCTCCTGCGTAGTTGCAAGCAAGGCATTGTAAGTAAACAATATAAAATAGTGCAGTCGCCGTGGATGGAATCTTCCAACTTGAACAGCAGGGAAAACACCAATGGGTAATTGAGCATGTCGACCAAACATAATATGGAAGAAATGCACGGAATCTTCAACGAGTTTGACCGCTACTCTTCCCGCAAGTATGACTATCATGCGCCCCGCAATCTTTTAAAGCGTTCGATATTTTACCGTCAATTCTGTATGGGCTTCGCCCCCCATTTAAGTAAATGGCATGCTGTTATAAAATTTCCGATCAGTTTAATCATCGTTTAGCTGTCCGCTAGTTGGGTGTTATCTGCGTAAAACCCATGAATTATATTTGATTTATCGGCAAGCTAATCCGTGTAATGGTAAATCTAAAGCAACATCTTGTTTTAATCAGTAAGATTATGGGCATCCGGTTTAGAGGGAAATGTCATGTCATTTCGAAAAGTAACGAGTTCACAAATATTTATGAAATCTTTCAGCAAATTTATCTGCAGAAACAAAGTCGCTTGGGAAAATCGACATTTTATTATCTTTTAGTTTGTTTGAATGGTATTTTTTGCATATAATAATACTAATGGACTTCTGAAGTATTTTAATATGTGGAAACGTTATACATTCACTATTGACTATACTATAGGCAGTCTTTTTCCCACCTAAAATATTTGCAAGGAAAAGGTTCCGTGGAACTATGTAATGTAGCTAGCGCTATATACATACGTTACCTACTGAATACTAATACTTACATACATTATATCTTTATCTTTACAATTTTACTTACCGGATCCACATTTTCTGAAAGTTTGTGTTCTAGTATTTCAAGGATATAAAGCCATGTAAAAGTGCATAGCTAAGGAAATAAACGAAAGAAAGTATTTTTAGGATACGTCGTGTTTCCACTTTTCCTACAGGGTGTTCGCCTAACAACACAAGCGTACATAACTTTTGAATATCTCGAGGTAATGCGTACATGACATTCTTGAAAATTCAATTTTTGCTATAATAAGAGATACCTTTTAGTTTAGCAGTAAGCATGCATGCAGTAAGTAACTAACATCTATGGCCAAAATACTTCTAAAGCACAAAATAGTTAAGTGATACGATACGTTTAGAAGACTCGCTTACGTAAATTCATGAAGATTTTTCAGTTGAAAAGGTGGGTGTAATGTTTCAGTTGAAAAAATACTTACTCTCTCGCTGAAATCCGATTACTGATCAAGCCTTTCCACATTCGAAGGCCATGACTCCCATTATTTATAAGTATAAATTAATTTTGCGAACAAAGTATCTTATGTATCAACTAATGTGAACAGTTAGTAATTTTGGAAAGGAGTTCCTTAAAAGTAAATAAAATATCGATGGATAGTATTTTTACATCGAACTTATT
>JAQFXM010007314.1:0-12015 GCA_034693345.1 Entomobrya multifasciata | reverse complement strand
ATTAAATCAGAAACGTTATTTAAAGATGGTTTTAAAATGTTATCTAGTAGCTTGCTAACATATTTATTTGTCTTCGTAAATGTACTGCTGATTGGCCTACCTTTCGGGAAATTCTCGTACTTTTTATGAATTTAAGGTAAAATGTAAAACTTCGCTGGATGGTCGTTTTCTGATTAGAAAACTTGCAAATCAGTCAGCTTCGATTTAAAAAAAGAAGCATCTTTGATCTCAAAAGGGAGGTTTCCTTCCGATTTTACTCATCCATATTCTATCCGCATTAACATCTGCCGCTTTATCAAAAATAATAGATAAACATTAATAATTGCTAAGCAAATGCGTTTAATTAGTGAAAGTAAATACCAACGTTTTATTCTACATAAAAATAATCCTAGTGCAGTTGAAGATAAAGATCTAAAAAGATTGTCTGTGTTGAATGACAAAAATATGTACGATTAGGAATTTAAATTTACTCAAAAACCTGATCAGAAACGAAAGCAAAAAAGAAACAATTTAAAAATACAAAATGAACTATAAAAAAGTTTATCAAATCGAAACAATAACCCAATTTAGTGGTATATTTCATGTGAAAGGTTCTGAATTAGGATTCTTGGATACTTGGACTGGTGAAGCAGCTATAAAAACATTTACAAATTACGTGGAAGAAAAAACTGAAGAGTCAGCGATCATCAATCTAAAGTAAATGAGATGTTTTTTTCATTTTGGTCAGACATTATTCTAACTAAGAGTTTTACGAGACATCACGTAAAAATCATCCTGAATTTACTTCCCCAATATGGATTTTTCTAATTTTTGGAGTTGCAATGCTCAATGCGATGTTTTACAAGGAGCGATTAATTAAATCAAGAACTCCGGAGAAAATGCATTGACTTTTCAAGTGCACCGTCGTTTTTTGGCATCTTAACAAGTGGGTTGGATAAATGTTCCCCAATCCCCCCGTTGAGACAAGTAGAATACATCCACATAATACTACATCCGTCTGACTGCTCTGTGGAGTACATTCCAGGGCTTTGCAAAAATAAAAATATCAGCTACTTCCCTCGTAAGTAATTGTATATTTTCTGCAATTTAAATATTTGTTTGTAAAAATTTAAGTTAACCTTATTTTTCATGTATATTTTACAGCTGGAGGATTATTTTTTAAGCAGATTAGACTTGGTCTTATAAAGTTGGCTGATGTGTCTGGTACTGATAATCATCCTCAATACACCACCACCACTTACACAACTAATCACCCTCTCACCTCAACAACTAACATGCCTGTGATCGAAAATACTACCCCTAAATCAATTGCATTAGGAAAACGGAGAAAGTTTTATCTTTTAGTGCGCTCAGCACTTATAAAAAATATGACTACCAGTGCACTAAAAAAATATGGGCAATGTTTTGGAAATAATTTCCACTCTGAAATCATATTCAGTATTTTTTTTAGCTGTATTTAATGAAAATATAAATAACTTAAATAAAAACATGGAGTGAAACATTCTCCCTCTGGGTTAATTTGGCTGCTAAAAATAAAATCGTTATTCGTTTTACTCACAATAATTTTGAACAAATTAATTATTTTGGAATGAATGAAGTTAAGTATCTACAAATTCTTATTCAAGCCTTAAATCGACCCTTCAGGTGGGGGTGGGTGGAATTAAGTTTCCAGCAGGCATCAGAATGCAATAATCTTCAGACAACTAATATTGCAGGTGATAATTAATTCAAATACCTTCCGTAAAAGATTTCATTCGTTCTCAATCAATTTGTAGTGTAACGGACAAATTCTTTTATATTAAATAGTTTTAATGCATAAAGAAATAATTTAATGATTTCATAGAGATCTCTCCGTGTAAAAAATGTGTTGAATGGGACCGGGAAAAAATATACATTTGACACATGCTTTTGATTATGTTTTCCGTATGTTCTCAAAAATGACATTAGCAAATTAACCGTTTTATTTAGTAATCAATTTTTTATCAATATTGAATAACATTTTGGCATTTAATTATGCTTTTCAAATCTAAATGTATTCTTACTTATATATACCGAAGGTTTTTCCTATGCTTTATAAATAATGCATGACCTATTTCATAAACACAGAGTTACTGTTTACACAAATAGGGTTTTTGAATTTTTGCTTTGAAGATTTTTTTTCAAGCCTCTTCCTACAAGAAAAAAATTGCTGCCAGATTTTTAATTGGACTCATTTTAAAGTCCTGAGTTTAAGCTTTATTTATTTTGGTCCAAAATATTTCATTCAATTCGAAAATTCCATCAATGGAACTCTTGGTAATTCGTACTTAACCTGTCTGAAAGAACATTTTGTTTAATAGACATATAGAAACGATAAATGATCTCGAAATATTGATGTGTTTTAATATTATTTTAGTCAAGCTTCTGTTCTTTACGAATTATACTGCTTAAATATGCAAACTATAAATTGTATTGTTTTAGTCCTAAAATACATTACAAGTATAGTCAAAAATTACGTCAGAATCTGAAGGGATTTCGTAATGATTGGTTTACGGAAGTACAAACAAAAACCAGAACGTGAAAAAATTCAACCTTTATTTCATAAATGAAAAATGACGTACTTTCGAATAAACATTAGCGTAAAACTGTGCACCAATTATAAAGTGCAAAAATGTAAAGTGAATTTAGATGCTTTGTTTATGGGTCATACTTTATTCTTTGTTATTTTTTCATCAATTCATTAATTTCGTGACAATAAATTGGTTAATATTCTGAGCATTCATTTTAAATTCTGCAAAATCTTAATAGAGACCCAAAAGTTAGTGTATGAAAAATGTGTAGTTACGTAAATCGTGATTCGCACTCAACACCCAACATTGAAAACATAAGACATAGAATACGTGGTTCCGATTCCCAAAACTTTTTATTACTCCAATCCAAATATCTCTGCACATTCATATGAAATAGCAGTTCGTGCCGTTCGAAACGTAAATACCTAATAGGTAGAGAAATATAACAGACAGGCGCATATCTCCATCGCATTTTCAAGTCAAGTAGACCAAGCTAAGCTAAATAAAGTAGTATCTTTAAAAAAAGCAGGAATAAGAGGAATTAAGCATGTCTGGATATTACATGTATTTGGTCACGTAGACTATCAACTGAGACACAAGTTAAGTGCAGAACATGTTTACTTCTTTGATAATACGGATACTTTTCTAGTGACAAACAAACTAACTAACTTAAATGTGTTAGCATTGAATCCTCCGTTTTTAGCTGTGAATGTCAAAAAGTTCGAGTGCAGGTGGCGGTGGCACTAGAAAATTTTATTGATCGGCTAAAGATGGCTGTTGTAGCCATCCATCCAACCAAATCCACCCATAGTTTAGTCGATTTTCTTGTTTACCATTGATAAATCTTGAAAACGTCTTCGTTTGCAAATTATCTTTATAATGGCGGAACAGCGGTTCGACCGGCCTTTACTGGGACAGTCTAAAAGGATGGGTTCACAACCAACAAAGATGGTTATGCAACCGCATGAGGTTTTTGTAGGAACACCTCTTGGGTAGTGGCATGGATGACAGTGTAAATTAAACTTGTTTACCTTTGCTTTACAAGGAATTAAAATTATGTACAAGTTTCAAAGAATTCAAAGTTGAAAAATTGTTTTAATTATTTTATGCATCTTCAAAAATTTCTTGAGTCATAAGGTGGTTGAGGGTGGGCGTATTTTCTGGTAAGAAGTAAAACAGTATAAAGATGTCCAGTCAGTCTGTAATGTCATTGGCACAAAAGAGAATGCTGAATTTTCTCGAAATTCTTTTTATACTGAAAATATTTCCATAAAATCAATTATTGTACATTGAAAGTTACACGGACTTGAATGATATTTTTTTAAATTCTGGTCTAGTGAACGCTATCAACCTGATTGCTATGACAATGATAAAGTATTCATTGCTCGGTAACTTTATTTTAAATAAATTTGATCACATCGTTTTAGCTTCATTTCCATTTGTGAAGCAGCCTAATTAAGTTACAACAGTTTTGGATTGTTGACAGAGACAACCAACTTTAAAAATAGGATAAACGGCAAGATTCTTAAAAAGCTGTTGATACTGATTTTGAAAATGTTGAAAGTTTTATTTATTAGTGAGAAATACTATTTTTGCAACTTAAGTAAAAGTATTGTCATCTCTGATGAAATATTGTAATTATTGAGGAGTTTTTATTTATTTATTTTTGATACAGTAAAGCGAAATTCAATGTTTTGCCATGCCTACTTTTAATAATCGGAATAGTTGTATTTACAAATTATATGCACTTTTGCATGTTTGAATATCAACACAATATTATGTCTTTATTTTATAGGTTTCGGAAAAAGATGGGTTTGCCAACTTTGAGTTTTTGAAAAAAATTAAAATGAACGAGCATGCGAGCGACTGCGATTTACATTTTATAGCAATAAATTCAAGTTTCGAGTCGACATTGACGTAATATTTTCACCATTCTTGTTGCATTCAAACACACTGTATTTTTGACTACGGGAACAAAAAGATTTTCTACAGACATCATGTGAGTAAAGCTAATAGAACAATGGAACTAAATATAGTGACTTAGTTCTATAAGTTTATGGAAGATTTTAGAATTTCTAATTGAATCCCTAGAAGTATATATGTTGATTTTTGTTGACTGAATAGGAAATTAAAGAAAATGTTTTGAAAAAGTGGATAATAACGAAAGAATGAGCATTGATTTTAAACTCAGCAATATCATGATGCAAACTTAAAAGTTATCAGTGTTTAAAACATGGGTAGTGAAACTCAACAAATTTCTAAGAATACATCTCATTAAGCACAATTTTTATCCTAAACACAAGGCATGTTCTTCGATTTTCGATTCCCAAAACTCAGCATCAATATCATGTAAATATCTGTGTACACGCATATGAAATAAAAGTACATGTATTTCTGATTGTAATTGCCTAAAAGGTTAGGAATTGTAGCAAGCAAGGTGCATATTTTCATTGTTTGTCAAGCTACCGAGACCAAGCTAATCCATACAAAATATTATCTCTATAAGTACAACAAGAGGTATAAATCGCGTCTTAATTTTATTTTGTATTTGGGCACGTACACATGGATAGCAAGCATGTCGACTGAGATACAAGTGCAAGCGAAGTGAAAAACATGTTTACTTCTTTAACAGCATTTCGTCTACTTTTCTAGTTTTTTTGTTTTTGTACTACTTTAATGTCCATTACCCAAAATTTATGTCTAGATTTTCCGGATAAAAGCTAATTTTGGCAGGGTTTTGCAATAACTTAGTATTCATTCAGAAATCTTCCACATTGTGCGTTCATCAACTAATTTTATGCTTTCAAAAATCAAATGGTTTCTGAAATCTATAAATGTACGAATTGTGCCAAGATGTTTGATTCAAAAATATCTTTACAAGCCCATCGGAATACTCACCTTGAATTTCGGAGTAATCAGTGTCTCTTTTGTAACAAAACGTTTGCCAACAATACCAATCTTTCGCAACACTACCGTTCTCATGTAAAAGAGAAACCACACTTTTGCAATTTGTGCACCAGTTCATTCGGAGAAAAGTCCGCATTAAGAGCTCACATTAAATCTCACACTGGTGAAAGACACTACAAGTGCAATACTTGCAACAAATCATTTCTTCGAAGAGGTCATCTCCAGGAACATCAGCTGTTGCATAGTGGCATAAAAGAATTCAAGTGTACTTTCTGCGATAAGTTATTTGCACTAAAAGGGCATTTAAAGAGCCATTTAAACACGCACAAAGCTGAAACGCCTTTTCAATGCAGTTTATGCAACCGGTTTCTAGGATCAGCAAACGCTCTTAAATTTCACATTCATGCACATACTGGCGAGAAACCGTATCACTGTACTACGACAAAGCATTCGCTCTGAAGAGTACTTTAACGACTCATCAAAACCAACATAATGCCGTCAAGCGATATAAATGTTCGATATGCAACAAGATTTTAGGAAGCCAACGAAACCTGACTCGCCACATGACAGTTCACAGTGACCTAAAAAGGTACATGTGTCAATTGTGCAACAAGCCATTTTCTAGTCATGGAAATCTGGAAAGGCATACAAAAGCAGTTCATCGTGGGATTATAGAACACAATTGTAATTTGTGCGGCAAACAATGTGCTCATAAAAGTGATTTAGTGACACATGTGAGAGTTCATACTGGCGAAAAGCCGTTTAAATGTTCGAAATGTGTTTATGCTTGTAAATCTTCAAGTAGATTGAACCAACACAAAGCTACTCACAAGAAATAAACAGAAAAATTATCAATAAGGCGCAAGCCACTAGTTTTACATTGAGATTAGTTGACGTGACTACATTCTATATTTTACGAGTCGCATAATCCTTCGTAATCCTAACGCTTAACCATGAGGTTTTATTAAATCCATTCATGTCAATCCAATTTAGTGAACTTCAATCGATATTAATTTTACTAAAAACTGCACATTGAAAAAATTTAAATTATGGTAATTGTCTAAAGATTTTAGTATAATGGTTTTTTGGTCAATATTTTAACTGTTTTAAAAATTATGAAAACGAATAACTGGAATTTTGTTTATTGTTTGACCAAAAAAGGGTGTTTTGTGTTTCTCTGAGAAAGCCATAACAAAAACTTAAAGCACAATTGTAACTACTATTCAAAAGTTTAATTTTGATGTCAGGCCTATTTTGCCCATTGGGCCATAAATCTGTAAAGTCATGTTAAGTTAAAGATAAGTTAATTTTTTGTTTAATGGTTAAATAACATAAGTAAAATTTATTAATTAAGTTTTAATTCTATAAAATTAAAACAAAGTGAAGCTGGATTGCATGACATCCTTTTTTACACAAACATTTGATAAATTCGTGTTATTTCATTATCGTAAACAGTGTTACACACAAAAAGTGTTAAACTTATTGTATCAGATAATGTCATAGCACCATTTGTATTTTCATCTTTATTTATAATTAATGAAATAAGTAGGTAAACGTTCTTGAGTTGCAAGGGTAATAAGGCCTGAGTTAAGGTGGCGGCGGTATTGGAAAATGTTTACTGATTGGCTATAAGATGGCTATTATATCAATCGGGCGGGCATGGCTATTATACCCATGCAGTATTATAGGGCGGGGCAGCGTGGCGGAGCACTGAGGATTTAAATGCATATTTTCCGGCAGAAAATCAAAGTATTTAATAAAATAATCATCATTCAAATTCCCGGTTTTTTTGATTGCATGTTGTAGAGAAGGTCAAAGAGTACTAGAGTGACCATAAATTTAAAAAATAATTACTCATTTGTTGGTGATATAATTAAAAAACGGTCAAAATCCCTAGTTTTTTGAACATTTTTTCTTTTTATTAAATTTTGCACGCTTATCAATTATTGTGACCTATACAGCGACAAAGCGTCATTCTTTAGCTTTCGAATGACACCACGCTCAATAATTGATAAGCGTGCAAACTCGAGTTACGGCGATTTCAAAAGTGCCACTTTTAATGTTTTGATGAGCAGGGTTGCGCAATCGAGTGCAAAATTACAAAAATATTTTAATCAATTATTTTACCTTATATTATGTTGAATGAGGATCTTATATTGAAAAATAACCACTATATGAGAGGCAGAACCCCGACCCGAACCCTTTGACCCAAAATTGGGGTCAAACCCCGACATTTTTTTTAAAGTTTAAGGTAAGCTGTAATAAATTATTGATATATTTTATATGCCCCAGCATAACAAGTGCAACACGGAAAAATCTTTATGAAACGGATTTAATAGCTGACATAAACATGCCAATAACTAAAACAAATTATCTATAAAAAGTAATCATTTCACACGAGCTATGTCTGAAAACCAATCAAAAGCTGTAAATGAAAAATCGAAATAACAATTAGCTCGCTACATAACTATACGTTAAGTTAACATAATAGCTTGAATATGGAATTAGTTTTTCAACTTAGTAACATAACAGTTTTTTATTGACTTGTAGAATTTTAATCACTCGCATTCGAATTTTCGAATTTGACAGTGCAACGGATTTTTTGATACCAGAATTGCCATCTTTATTACTCACTCAAATTGCAATTTAAACGTAATAAAAGCCAACTTGAGAGTGTCTTCAAAATAAAAGAAAACTTAGTAAATTCGATTTCTGACGGAGTTACCATTATTTCAAATAGATTAAATACAAGGTTTATCTGGGTTTAAACTTCCTTGAAAATATAATTTTGGCTCAAGAATACAAAACAATTGTCCACTGGCAAGACAAACCAGATTTATAATATTTAAGTGATTGCCAAAGTAAATTCAATGGTGTACAAATATTAGTCAATTTGGAATCGGTTTGAGTTTGAGTCAATTGGATTTGGTTAGGAAACCTCAGATTTGAATCAATAATTGAGTGTATGATACACGTAGTCAATTAAGTTTTCAATGGGATTTTCCTAGTTCTTTATTCAGTGCCTGTGAAATATTACTTCAGTTATATGAGGTCTCTAAGAATTTTTTAGTTACTAACGTTGCAAACGTATGTTCGAATTTTCAAATTTTAACTAAAAATACTAGTAGTAACAGTAACCTGATTGCGGAACACCGTATTGGAATTCTTTTTCGTGAAGTACTCATAAAAAAGTTTATTTGTTCCACGATTGACTCCTTAGTGAGAAATTTTGAAGATTAACCCTTAATCAAAACGTGTAAACAATATGAGATTAGTTGTGATGATAAAAGCTGTGACAATTAGTTTTTATTTTCTAGAAGTTTCTTTGACATTCATATTTGGAAGCGTTTTACTACCTCACGAGCTACAACGTGGTTCGGATAAAGACATTAACATAGTTAATGCATTTACAGGATGTTTTATAAATGTTGTAAATTTTGAAGGGTTGGATATAAATTTTCCAACAATTATACAGCCAATTGTACTTTTGCGCTACTTTTCCTTTCCAGATGTGTTTTACGTATTTCCTTTCGAGTTATTACCGAAAACCTATCACCCAAATGTAACCAAAATGCTGCAAACTGTTGAATTTAACAACAAAACAGTAAGGTATAAAGGGAAAACAATTGTACTAAACGGAGATATTGCATTTGATTACTATAAGACTGTCCTGAACAACGACTGGCACTCCGCAGCAAATACAAACACGAACTGCGAAGCAGTAATTCATTTACATCCACCAAATGAGCAATATAACTCTTACCTGTATGACTTTGATATTGACCTCTCCATTAATATTTTAAAGGAGCCTTATTGGCTTCGAAAGTTTTCGAAAGATTATGTGACATTAAGAACCGTATTTGTGAGTTCAGTTACAAAATATTCATTACTTATCTGTACAAAAAGTACAACTTCAAACTGTCATAACTCTAGGAACTTGGACACTTGGATCAACACAATAATGGCTATGAATAATTATATTCAAAACCTGCAAGAGTTTGTATTGGTATTGAAAGGAAATATGATAAAACAGCAGCTTTTTGTACTTTGTCTCTACTGCAACTTTTGTAAACCTTTCCAGCTTTTACCCTTAAGAATCAACTATCCCAATTCAATGGAAACCCTGCAAAATTATTTAAACGATTTCAGGCTCGGAGAAAAATTTCCCTTTTCAGCTGAAATTGTCAAAGCATGGATAATTAGTGAGTACTTTAATATAATTCCAGTGTCAGTACAAGATATAATGAAAACGATTACTAAGTGGAATATTAGACACGAACAAGGGATTTTATTTTTGGCAGACTTTGGAATAATTTCTGATTTTTTTCCAAACAATGTAACCTTGCGATACGAGGTATCATTTTCTAGTTCAGATTATACCTGGAAAAATGTTAAAATTCCTTCATGTCAAACTGAAACGATAAGATATCATCCCAGACTTCAACCTGGTATTTATAGAGCGCCGAAAAAGCATATCAGCTTTTATAAAAATACTGGGCTACTTTTTCAAAGAAATCAGCTACGATTTGTAAGCTGTTATGAAGAAAATGTTCATTGGATCTACAAACTGAAGGAATTATTTGTAATATTTGACATACCAACTTGGGCAGTTCTTATTGCGTCCATTCTGGTGGTATCGAAAGTAAACGAATATATAAAAAGGGACAACCAACCAAAAACTCCGTTGACACAAACTTGCTATGAATTATTTGGATCAATTTTGGACCAGTCTACGGCCTTATACTCGAGCAACGTCCATAAGAAAATGGCATATTGTTTTCTACTTGGTTTGATTCCGCTAATTTTTATCTTAATAAATAATCTGTACAAAGGCGACAACATATCCAGATTAACACTAAATCCGCCACCAATACCATTCGACACATTTGATAGTTTAATTGCAAACAATTTTCGGATCATGTCTCGTCGGCTTAAAATATCAGATGATACAATGGAAAGCTTCAAGGCAAAAATTGTTAATTTTACTGAACACTTGTTAAATAGCAAACATTTTGATTTTCCATACGTCTCTGAAATCTGGAGTGACGTGATGCTTTCATTTTTCTCCAGTATTGAAAAATACCCCAACATCTCAACTTTCGTATTGAATAATACATCCCATCTGACCCGAATGTTTCTCGACAATACTAAAATCATGCCTGTGCATTATTCGAATTCTGGTGAAATAATGTTTAATGAGAATATAAATAAAATTTTGGAACTCCATATGGAAAAATGCAAGAAGGCAGCAATAGTTCTTAGCGACGACGATGCGATTCCATTATACAATATTCTCAAGGTAAAAAATAAACCAGCATATTTAGGAAATGACATAATCAACGAAAACCTGATGGGATATACATATTGGGGATACCTGCCAACACGCATTCTGTTAAAACCCAAGTACTATTTTGAAGGTGGTGCAATCGAGTGGTGGAATAAATACTTGAAATGGGCACTTATGATGAAAACGAGAATTGAAGAAATTAAAACGTTAAACAACCAGAACAAAACTGATGCCTTGGAGAATAGCAGCAATTCAGATATTTACGTAATATGTCTTATACCATCGTTTGGATTATTGGTTTCTCTTTTTGTATTCGTTTTGGTTGACAGCAACATCAAGAAATGGTTAGTGTTTTTTGCCAGAAAATCTTACAATTTTGTTGTATTTTATATCAGAACTACTCGCACAAAAGTTTACCCGTTCGGACGTATGTTTGACAATAGATAAATTGATCATAACAATACCTGTTTCATAACATTTATTTTAGACAAAAGCATTTAGCGTTTTTGTCCGTTTAGTTAATGTAAAATAATGCGGATTTTGTTAGATGAAATTAAAAATATATATTGGATAGCACCTGAGAAATAATCTCATAAAAGCTTTGCTTCTACTCGATTCAAGATGATATTTTGAATTTTTTCATATGGCATTGCATTAATGTCGTTTAGCTGTTTAGATTAAAATAATCTGTGGTAAAATAGTTTCAAAAAGTTATATAATATCCCAATGTGCCTAATGAAAAATGCTACTTTTATTTTATTTTTGTGCAAAAGAATCATTCCCATATTTATATTCAAACTTTAAGTATTTTAATACAAAATGTATTTTTATAAAATTTAAACTCTTTGAAGTGTATGAGTGCTATGGAAATTTAAAAGAAATGTAACTTATACAAACAAATTATTAAACATTTGTATTATCTTGAGTTGATTCAATTATCATCTTGCATCGAATTAGTTATGCAGTTAATTTATAAATGTGGAAACTGGAATGGTAGTGCAGGTTCTTGTTTCTTTGTAAACGATTGTATCTAAAAAGCCTTGTTTTGTGCAGCGTGACAAAGATTCATCCCGGTTACAACAATTCATATTCAACTTGTCATGAAATATCATTCACTCTTATGGCGACAATTGGTGCTGATCTCAAATCAAACCTACTCTAGAGGAGGATTGGAAAAATCCGCAGTTTAATTTTAGCTTGGAGATCATTTCATCAATTTGTCGTATTATGTATATGGAAGCAAGATCTGATCCGAGGTCAAAATGATCCGTG
>JAQFXM010007313.1:0-12015 GCA_034693345.1 Entomobrya multifasciata | reverse complement strand
TCTTGAACCCGATCGTCACCAGCACCATCAGTACACTCCCCACAACATTCTGAATTATCTGCAATTTAAAATGACAACAATTAAATATCTTAACTATTTTTAATTGTAGAGTTAAGAGTGTGAGGTGATTACCTGCATGAAGGAGAGTTCCATGCAGAGCAGAGTGACGAACATGGCGAGCAAAAGTGAAGAGTTAAATGGTCAGCTCACCAATTAGATTGATAAAGACGAAAAGAGTGGCGAGGAACCAGCCGCATCCCCAACTTGCGTCCATGTAATCTCTACAAAACACACACACAAACACACAATTAACTAATGCACAATTAACATCCACACAATTAAATAGTTAATTAAATAGCTAATTAAATGGTTAGTTAAATTTACCTTTGCTCGTTCCATTGGAAGTACATGCGGAGTCCATCTTCGAAAAAGAAGGTCCTCCTCCGTACTCTCTCACTTAACCTAACTATTAAATTATCCCAAAAATACTACAACTAAATTTAACTACTTTACAAAAAAACAGTGCTCACAAATTTTTATAGCAGCAGCACCACAAATACTTATTTTCTGTTAAAATTTACATTAAACTGTTCCACTGTACATTTTGAACTGGATAATGTTGTCTATCAATTTTAATCACTTGACACTGTAAATCCAAAATTTGTCTACTCAACTGACAGCATTGCTCACACAAAACAATCCAATCAACAGGAGACCCATTATCCCTTAAATATTCCTCTAATTGCTCATCAGCCACCTGCATCACATGCTTAAAAAGATTATTTTTAATGTCATCGGAGTAATTTTTAACACAAAAACGATCTGTTTAAGAAAACGCTTTAACGTTTACATATTTTTTGATGGGCGTTTTTATTGCCCGAAGTACCAAATGATTTGGAACATTTCTCACATTTGAAAGGCTTTTCGCCCGTATGGACTCTCATGTGGGAGACCAAGTGGTCTCCTCTTGTAAACGATTTCCCACAAATTTCACAAGGCTTCACTTTCCTACTTTGATGCACTGCGTTGATGTGCCTAGTGAGTGGGTTTTTCCATTTACACTCGTAATTGCACATAGTGCATTTAAATGGTTTTTCCATTGAATGGATGCGGGAATGAGACGCTAAGTAGCGTTTAGCTTTAAACCGCTTCTCACAAATGTCACACTTGAAGGGTCCACACTTTAGTTCATGTTTCTTCTTGTGACTTTCCGTGTGGAACTCCAGTTCGCACATGGAACAATGAAATGGTGTTTCGCCAATATGACGCCGCAGATGACGTGCCATGTCATCATCGAATTCTCCACAAAAAACGCACTCAATTGCTAATGACATAGTTAATTAAGATGTTTTGCACAAACACAATTACGTTACTAATTTAATTAAAATTAATGAACCGCTTAACTTTAAGATTATAATTAAGTTGCGAGTCTTGTCACTATTTAATTGTTGAGTAATTAGCTGAAAATTAAATTATTTCTGGAGAAAAAATATTGAGCAGGAAAAAAAACAAGTGTGGTAACCAAGCGAGCAATACACGTAATGTTGAGCAGATCGGGGTACTGAAATACATTAGCAACCTTCCATAACAAGTTGATGTACAGCTGAGCTTATCAAAATATGAAAATGCTTGGCTTTGTTTTTTTCTGAAGCGTCCGTCTTTCCATTCTGTTTGTATCCATGATTCACTCTTTAATTTTTAAATTGGTTAATTTAAGCAGTGCTTTGGATATACTTATTGATTTTTCGATTGATGTCTGTTTTTTTTGTTTGTCCGTGCCTACAAAGTTGTGAAGCAGCAGGAGGATCGACCCAGTTTAAAGCGGAAATTGCTCGAGGCTACTGACGGAGCGGTGTCGCAGGGGCGAAGGGGGTGGATGTTGGAAATGGGGTCAATTTTGGAATAAATGGGGAGACTGGCGAAATTGTGGACATGAACGAGCTGAAAATGTGATAGCCACGGTCAGTCAAGCTGCAAACTTATAAGACGGCTATTGAAACGGCCATTTTGCTGTTGAGAATCGATGATATTGTGAGTGGGAGCAAGAGGGATAGGGGTGGGGCTAGTGCTGCAGGGGGTGGGGGGGTGGAGGGGGTGACGGAATGCCTCTTGCGGTATGCCGGGAATGGAATAAAAAAATTAAATTCTAAATAATTGTGTCTTGTTAAAATAATTTTTCTGTATTCCTTTTTTGTATTAAATAAAAGGTGGTCATCATTCGTAAACGGCCCCTTATTTTTTTCAATTTAAAATAAATTAAAAAATTCAAAATATTCCTTTGAAAAATGTTAACCAATTTACTAAAATAAATTAATTTTAATTTTTTTTGTTAACCAAGTCATTTATAAAAAAATAAATTGTAAAAAATGGTGAGATGAAAATGTTGGAAGAAAATAAAATAATTAACGAATTTGGAATGGGTTATTACTTTAAATTAATTAAATAAGCTTACGTTTTATTTAATATTACGACTATTTAACTTACTAGCTTTCATCAATTAAATTAACGACTATTAAATAACTAAGGAACACAGTAGATATTTTTAACTAAAAAGTATGTAAAGCATTGATTTCACCAAAAAAATAAAATAATAGTAGTCCTCTCTCGGTAAAACATATATATTTACTAATTAATTTATATAATAATTTTTTACTACTTTTTACCTCAATTTAAGCGAATTTTAAAAATTAATTCATTTTTTCACGCTAAATAGCACACTTTTTACACATTTAATTTACATTAGCTACAACATTATTATCATTTTTATTTTATCAGCGTAAATACGCTACCAGAAAAATTAAACAAAAATATTAATTTTGGTAGCGTATTTACGCTACAGAATAAAAATAAATAAAAAATAAGGTAGCGTCAATACGCTACCTTGAATCACAAAATTATGCAAACAAAACACGAAAATAAAGGTTTTGTGCTAATTTTCAGTGTGTTTTCAATTGAAAGATTTTTTGGAATGCACCTATTCGATAGAGCATAAAATGCTGATTATTTTGGTGAAAAAATTTATTAAATCGATCAATTTATTGTTCGTAATTAAATTTAAGAGCTTTATAACTTGTAAATTCTGTAGAAAAAATTGCTAACGGTAGACATTTTTGATTTTTTCACAGAAATTGTAGAAAGGGTAGTACTTTAAACATATGATCTCAAAAGTCCCCCCGTTTGGAAATTAAAGCAGCAAAAACATAAAAAACCATGTTTTTAGCGTTGAAATGGCAGTTTTCCATTAACTCTACTTTAATTATTCAAATATTGATCTTGAGCTAACTTTTTCTGTTATGAGGCTTTTTTGTTTATCCATATTTTAAGATGGTCCATTTTTGTTAGTTGTTTTAATATTAAACACATAAATAATTATGTTGAAAAGTTATACAGTTTGTGAACTAAGTTTCAATTCTTCAAAATTATAAAGTCTTCAAAGTGTTAAAAATATGTGATTGGTGATTTCATGATATATTAAATATTTTCATGATAATAAATACTAAATTTAGTATTGTTTTTGACTGAATCAGCCTATGTTTTTCTAAAACTTATTGCAGGTGCTAATTTACTCAAGTACCTTCCGTCAGAGATTTAATTCATTCTTGACTATTTTTTGGAGTAACATATGAGAAAATTTACGAGCAAATAGTTTGTAGCGCCCGGAAAAAAACCTTGCCTTTGATCGCTTTCCGTATGGTCTCCAAATTGACATTGGCTAACTTACCGTTCTATAAAACTAATAAGTTTTAAAATCAATATTGAATACCATTTTTTAAATGACTTTAATATTCAAGGATCAATCTTTCAGTCATTTTCATAACTGAGCATTATCTTCCCAATTGCACTTACGAGACGCCGAAACACACACCTTTAAATTCACTCATGTTTTTTCAATCTAAAAAAATAGTTCAATTGAGAATTATGTAACATGTTTAAACTTGAATTTTTACGAAAAACATATATCCTTTAATTTTTGGGGTTAATTGAGATTGAGAAACACTGCAAAGTATTAGCAATTATAACCATCAATAAGTGAATTATTTACACATGTGTCTATTCATATGGATTTTTTATCTGAAGTATTTATAATTGCTATACAAACTAAAATGCAAAGTTTAAAACAACATTTAGCAATAATTATATGGGAAAATTATGTTTACTATACGAAGGCAGTTTATTCCTTAAAATTACTATATATTCTTAACCAGCTCTGGTTCTAGCCAATATTTCTATTTATAACATTCAATCATAAAAAAAGCCGTAGAGCAATTTGTTTCCAGACATTGGTATGGTTACGATTTCAGGTGGCGAGGGGGAAAGCCGAAATAAAAAAAGCTTTTTTATAAGCGTTTTAATTCTAGCGCCAATATAATTCCTAATAAATATCCTCTTTATGTTTTAATTCAAAGTGTGGTCATATGTGAGTCAACATTTTAATTTTAAAGCCTTCTTCAATAAACATTTTTGCAGCTAAGCAAAAATCCAGTTCAGCCATGAAGTAGTCATTTTTATTACACATTGTTTGCATTGTCAAATGAAATGCATTAAATATACGCCATTATTACAATATTCTTCTATGAAAACTCTGCTCACAAACTTTACAACTTTGGAGTAAATATCAATTTGAGCATAATAAAGAACGTAATTCGAACGTATGGACTACACATTTCACAGTTAGATATATTACATTTTATGCAATGATCTCTCCTTAAAATATGCATTATGGGCTGACGAAGATGCTGCTTTAGTACTTTTAACACAGGTCTTAATGACAACTTGGTTTTTATTAACCAAAATATTTTTACTCACTCAAATTATTCAGAATACAATAGTTTAACTACATTTTTTTTGCATTTATCAAAATAAAATAGCATCCAATATCGATAGTAATTTGATAACAGCCAATTAAATTGTACACACAAAAAATTACAAAAAATGATACATCAATCCCTTTTGAAGTTCCGGTTTATTTCAGTAAACCCAAATCTTTACTCTGAATCTTGCAAATAATTCCATTGATCATATCCAGCGAAGTCATCGTTATTCGAGTACTTATCATATGCCTCAGCATCCTTTTTCGCTAATTCCGAGTAAATTTCTTCCAATTCCTTTTCCGATAATCACGAACCATTTGTTTCATCCTCATCCCCATCTTCAGATTCCTCTTCTTCTTGATATTCAGCACACTCCTCGTCCCAACCTTCATCCCAATTTGCAACTTTTTTCCCCAGCAGCTCCTACTTCCTCAACAGCAGCATTCAGACAAGATGCACATGAAAATCCTGCAAAATCTTCCGATTGCCTCGCAAACCCCTTATCTCTAATATCTTGGCCAACAGGCTCATCTTTTACTTGTCCCTGCTCACTTTCGACACTTTCCTCTGCTTGACCAACACAGACCGCATCCACTAAAATATATACGTAACTTGTTTAATTAACAGAATTTTTACTTTAACGACAAGCCAGTTCTTTTACAAAATCTAAAAACCTACTGCATTTTTTACCTTATGCTGATCTGTGATAAACTTGGAATCCTGGCACAAGCTCTCATGAATCTTCTTCTCAACCGTTGAAATTTGATGAGCGGATTAAACGCCACAGTTTTAAGGCTCTACTTGTTGTCCCTCAGCCGTCATAGTTTCAATGTGACTCTGTGAACAAGCCTCCAAATCCCCGTTTAGCTCATCCTTCCTATAAACAATTTAAAATATTCACAAAACTATTATGTACACATGAATACGAAATATTTATTTATCTATTAGTTCAATCACTACTTGACAATAAATTGGTCGAAATATTAAACATTCATTTTAAATTTAGGAAATTCTTAAGGAAGATTTAAATGTAATCTGTGTGCGAAAAATATGTAACTAAATTCAATAAATTTAAAACACCCCACTCATTACACAAAACCAAACATTGAAAACACAAGGCATGTTTTCTTTTTCGTGCTTCCGATTCTAAAAATTTAATATAAATACCTTACGAAAATCTGTACACATGAACAAGAAATACGACTACATGTAGTTTTAAACGTAGAGGCCTAAAAGATTATGAATTGTAAGAATCACATGCATATTTTCAATGTTTGCCCAGACCACGAGACCAAGCTAAGCTATACAAAGTATTGTTCATATTATTTCAACAATAAGAGGCATTAATCACGTGTGGATTAGATGCGCATGTGGTCACGTAGGCATTGGCAGCATATCGACTAAGACCAAAGAGAAGTGAAAAACATTTACTTATTTCATAATAAGGCTACTTTTTAAGATATATCGGTGTTCTTTTATTCTTTAATGTTCAAGCTAGTAGTTAGTGACCAACATTTCCGATAAAAAGTAAGTTTTGGAAGGTTGTCGTTACAGCTATTTTCTTCAGAGCTCAAAGAAATTTAGTTTCTGTTTAAAAACTTAAATGGCTTTGAAGGTTTTTAAATGTGTCTGTTGTGCAAAGATGTTTGATTCAGAAGTATCTTTACAAGCCCGTTTGAAAATTCATCCTGAATTTCGAAATACTCAGTGTCTGCTTTGTAACAAAACATTTACAAACCCTGTGAATCTTGCTTTGCACTATCGTTCTCATGTCAAAGAGAAACCATATTTCTGTAATTTGTGCAGCAGTTCATTTGGACAAACTTCCCATGTAAGAAATCACATCAAATCTCATACGGGCGAAAGACATTAAAAGTGCAAAACTTGTAACAAATCATTTCATCAAAGATGTCACCTCCAGGATCATCAGGTGTCGCATAATGGCACGAAACAATTCAAGTGTACTTTCTGTGATAAATTATTCGCACGAACACGAACTTTGAACAACCATTTAAACCCCCACAAAGCCGAAACGACGTTTCAATGCAGTTTATGCAACCAATACCTTGGATTAGCAACATCTCTTAAACTTCACATTCATTCACATATTGGCGAGAAGCCACATCACTGCACTACTTGCGACAAATCATTTGCTCTTGAAAGTCATTCAACGAGGCATCAAAATAAACATATAAATGTTGCGTATGTAGCCAGATTTTCGAAAATAATCGGACTCTGACTCAACACATGAGAGTTCACATTGATGTACAAAGCTACATGTGTCAAAAGTGCAGCAAGCCAGCAAGTGGAAATCTGCAAAGCCATTCAAAAGCAGTTCATCTTGGAATCAAGGAGCACAAATGTAATTTGTGTGGGAAACGATTTGCCAATAAAAGTGGTTTGGTGACACATGTGAGAGTTCATACTGGAGAAAAGCCATTTAGATGCCAAACATGTGCTTATACGGGTAAAACTTCAAGTTGTCTGAACTAACACAAAGCTACTCACAAGAAGTAAACAGAACATTGCTCACTTAACAGCCACTGAATTAGTTGATATTGAAACCTTTTGAACAAAATATTCTGTCGTTTGTTCCCAACACTGAAACACTGTTCTGGAGTTTGTTTCTGACTCCATTTATGCCCATCCAATTTAGTAGATTTTAAGCTATATTATTTGTCGCACAAAAAATTGAACGCTGAACCCAGATTTGAAACTTGTTGCTTTTCCACAGGTTTAGATGTAATAGTCATTAGTTAATGTAATAACGTATTTAATATTTTCATCTTTATTTATAATCAATTCACTAAGTTATGCTTTTTTACTGTATCAACCCATATTTTTCGCAAACTTATTATACGTCATCGCATTGCAATAACCAGGATTAAATTACCTCCAAGTAATTTATATTGCAGGTGATAATTTACTCAAACACCTTCCGTAAATGCTTTCAATAATTCTGAATTAATATGTTGGGTGACGTCAGAAAATACTCTAAGAGCAAATACTTAGTTTGAATTTATAAATAATTATTAAATTGAGTTGCATGAAGGTATCCCTATGTTGAAAAATTAGGTGTGTGGGACCAGGGTAAAAATCTTGCCCTTTGATTGTTTTCCACGTGTTCTTCAAAATACCATTCGCAAACTTATCGTTTTATGAAAGTAATTAAATATTTCATCAATATTAAATTCATTTAGAAAAACAACCTATCAATTTAATTTTTACTTTTCAAGTTTGTATGTACTCATCCTAAGTGCATTTACGAAAGGACTAAAAACACATGTGGTTTACCCATTTTCGTCTTTTCAATCTGAAAAATTAGTTTGATTGCAAGTTTTGTAACATTTCACATTTTGAATCTTAAACTATTAGGTATAATATACATAAATTCCTCTAATATGTTGGGTTTCTGGAGGCACTGCAAAATATTTGAAATTCTATGGTCCCTATTAAAATACTACCTTGATAAATGCACAATAATATTCCATGAAGAAATTGATTCCTTAATTTATTTTTACAAAGTTTTGCATTTAAATATTTGTCGTTAAGCAAGACACTACAAATTGATATCCTGTGAACATAAATACATCAGTACCCACTCATATTAAAGATTATAGCTTGAACAAAATAGGCTTATGATAACATCTGCAAAAACTACAATGCTGCTATAATTACGAAACTTTTGGATTACAATCGTGATTTCAGATTTATTGCATGATTTATTGAAATTGCATTGAAGTGCTACTTTAGCATTTTAATAACCAGCTGGAATAAATTGATTATCATGAATATTTATCTTGAAAATTTAGGCGTGTTCGTGGGATCAGAAAAAAATCTTGTGTCGTATATATTTGCCGCATTTTCAACATTACCATTAATTAACGAACCGTTCCTTTAAACCAAATAAATTTTATCAATATTAAGTTAATCTTGAATACCTAATTGTAAGATATGCACAAATTCTTTTAAATGTAATTCGAACAGGGTTAGCCATATATTTCGAAGCGTTAAGGAGAATATTTAAATTTAAGCTTATCATGTGGCTATTTCAACTTATCATTATTAATTTTTAAAAAGTTCACGAAAAAGGTCTGGATTTTTGAATTGCCCACGATTGTACGCAAAAGTCCAACAATTCTGATGACACCTCTTGTAAAACATTGCCACTTCCATCCTATTCACCGGAAAAGGCGACTGGTGACGGTTGGGGGCTTAGAAAACGAGTAGCCTGATACACGGAGCATTGAAATTTCTTTTTAACTGAAAGTTCGAATGGAGGTGGTGGTGGAGTTGTGAACGTTTTCAACTTGATTACTATGATTAGAATTAATTTATAATGTAATCATTGCTTAGTAACTAAATTTTGATTAATTTTGATGCGATCTACGTGTGAAGCATCCTGATTCAATTTAAACTTCTGGATCATTGACATGGGAAAACCAACCAATAGTACAATACAGCTAGATGTAAACAAGCAGTTGGTTCTGATTTTGTTGAAAATGCTGAAAGTTCTGTTTGTTTTGTTGGTAAAAATTCATACAAATTAGATGTTGTGAAACAAACAAACTATTCATATGTTGTGAATACATGAATACCTGTGCTAAATCTTAATTAATATTTTAGTTGAAATACAAATAGACATGCAAACATTAACTTATGTTTAAGAAATATACTTGAAATTTCGATAAAACAGTGCCTTAAAATAATAATTTGACGGTCAAATATTTATTTATGCAAATCAAACATTAACAAATCGAAAATAACTAATGATAAGAAATTAATAATTTCCTAAAACCAATTTTCAATTTAATCGATAATTTTTAAATATGCTCTTTATTTATTTATTGATCAATTCATTAATTTAAAGCTTCCTGTTAGTTTCAGTAAACTTTACTCTGAATCTTGCAAGTGAGTTCATGGATCATAGCCAGCGAAGTCATCGTTATCAGAGTACTTATCACCAGGCTCTGCATTCTTTCTCGTTAATGCCGCGTAAATCTCTTCCAATTCCTTTTCCGATTATCCCGGCCCATTTGTTTTATCCCCATCTTCACCTTCAGATTCATATTCTTCGTCTTGATATTTAGCGCACTCCTCCTCCCAACCGTCATCCCAATTTGCAACTGGTCCAGCAGCAGCCAGAGGAGATGCAAATGAAAGTGATGCAAAATCCTCCAAATGCACCGCAAACCACTTATCTCGAACATATTGGTCAACAATCTCCTGTTTCCCATTCCGTTAGAGGCAATTAGCTAACATTGCACTTTGCTAACATGTAAAATTTGCTAACATTACTATTTGGCAACATTCCAGATGCTAACACTGCAACTTGCCAACAATGCAAAATGCAAACAATGCAGTTCACAGTCCACATTCTTCAGATTTATTTAAAGTTATAACATGTCTGACAAAATATAACCCAGCTTTCCACCTATTCTAAACCTAAGTGAACCGGCTGCACCGTTCAAACCAAGACTTAAGTTGGTTTTTTAACTTCAATAAAACTGTCAAATTAAGTGTAGTTAATTGGAAAAGAAGATAAACCTTAATCTTGGATGAATAAATCGTTTTTACATGGATTTGATTTGTCTTTATTTGCTGTATAACGATTGCAACGAGGATTTGAACATATTACAGCTCAGCAAAGCCGACTGATCTCCATACAAAAATCCCATATAAATAAACAATAACATAATCTCAAAATTTATAAACAATAGTCATTTAGAAATAAGAGGCCCGTTTTACATCTGGATTTTGTGTGCATTAAGTCATGTAGAAATGGGTAGCACATCGGATGTGGTAAATATGAAGCAAAAAACGTATTTTATGTGACAAAGTTTCGGTCATAATTTGCGACGAAAACTTGACTTTGGCGGGTCTTAAGACATTTCCTGAATTACAAATTTTTTAGCCGAAGTCTTCCAAACTCACCAATCATCAATTAAGCCTCTGTTTATCTTTACAAGCCCATCTAAAAACTCACCTTTAATTTCGGAGTAATAATTAGATCTTTAATTAGATGGCTTCTGAATTCTTTAGGTGTGTTACCTGTACCACGATGTTTGGTTCTGAAATATCTGTACAAGCCCATCTGAGAACACATCTTGAAGATCGGAATCATCAGTGGCTCTTGTGTAATAAAATACTTGCCAAGAGTGGCCATCTTTCTGGACACTAAGAGAACACTGTTCATGTCAAAGAGAAACCACACTTCTGCAATTTGTGCAGCAGTTCATTCGGTGAAAAGTCCACGTCAAGAGTTCACATTAAATCTCATACAGGTGAAAGACACTACAAGTGTAATACCTGCAACAAATTATTTCTTCAAATCGGCCACCTCCGGACACATCAAATGTTGCATAATGGCATAAAACAATTCAAGTGTACTCTCTGCGATAAATTATTCGCACTAATGGGTAACTTGAAAAGCCATTTAAATACGCACAAAATAAAAACGCCGTTTCAGTGCAGTTTATGCAACCGATTTCTAGGATCTTCAAACGCTCTTAAACGTCTCATTCATGTACATACTGGCGAGAAGCCGCATCGCTGCACTACTTGCAATAAATCTTTTACTCAGAAGAGTACTTTAACGACGCATCAAAATGAACATAATGCCATCAAGCGACAGAAATGTTCGGTATGCGACAAGATTTTCGGAAGGAATGATACCCTGACTCGACACGTGACAGTTCACATTGACGTAAAAGACTACATGTGTCAAATGTGCAACAAGTCATCTTATCAGCCTACAAATCTGCGAAAACATGTTAAGGCCGTTCATCATGGAATCCTGGAGCACAAATGCAATTTGTGTGGCAAACAATTTGCTCGAAGAGGTAATTTAGTGACACATGAGAGTTCATACTGGCGAGAAGCCGTTTAAATGTCAAAAATATGCTTATACTTGTAAAACTTCAGGTATTTTGATGAGACACAAATCTACTCACAAGACGTAAACCTAAAAATGATCACTAAAAGCTACTGAATGGTTTCATTTTGAGATAAATTGACATTGAAATTTTGCAAATATAAAAAACTTGTTTAACTGAGACGACTATATGAATTACAAAAGGCTTAATTTAAATTATTTACAAAATAATGATTTGATGATAAATTGTGGTTGTTCAAGTGGGTACTTGAACTACCTTATTTTTCCTTTCTCAAAAAAGTAGTTTTCCACTAATTTAAATAGCCTAAT
>JAQFXM010007312.1:0-12015 GCA_034693345.1 Entomobrya multifasciata | reverse complement strand
ACGTCAAAAACTACCCCAGAAAATCTATTTTACGTCGTCTGAACTTCGAGACATTTTTTTTAGTTCCCGTGTCAGTTCCTACAAATTGCTGAAAATTTTCTGCTGAAAAGAAAACAAGGGGTCACCCTGAAAATATAGTTATTACAAGAAGTAAACATCCTTGGAACGTCATTTCCAAAGTTTAGTAAGAGTTCCAAGGAACGCCTTCCGGTGATAATGGCAACTGAGTACAACAAATGCCACTTCAATTTGGTTTCATGGAAATATCATCAATAGGTAATATCATATCAGAAGAGTATTGAGATCTGTGTGAGATGGGTTGTGTCAGCTAGCCCCAAGCTAATCCCATTATATTTAGATGGCATTCCCTTCAATCCTTTCATCTTTTTCACAAACAATGTCGTTTGTGGTGTCTTCAGAATTCTTATTTCGTACTATTTTTCGACAAATGTACCAATAACCAGTGTATTTATTACCATTAAACGAACTTGATAGGGTTGTCTAGTATTTACTGCTACATAACAAAACAATTTTTATATAGCTTATCGGCATACTTTAAGATACATATTGGATGACATATAGTTTTCACCTAAAACTCTATTCTTTAAAATGACATCTTTCACAATATTATTCGCTCGTGCGAAATGGATTGCACTCTGAGGGCACAGATCACGGACCAGCACGTTTATTACAAGAAATACTACGTTATGCACTTACTCAGACTGGATTTTTTTTGGATGCTTCCCAAACGCTTTGTGCAAATTTATACATGAATGCGAGGGGAGGTGATACGGAAAATTGTTTTTCCGATATGATTGAATGATTGCTGTTTACATATATCGCCACATTACGCTCGTTCTAGTGTAACTGCAAGGCACCCGTGTTTCACCACCTTTTTTTTTAAAAACAAGTACGCAAGTCCATCTTTAAGGTCAAGCTTCTTGACCACTTCATTTTGATCACCACGACATGGAAACAAATTGTTATTCATTCATTCATTCAATTCTTATTCATTTAAAAGCATTGTTTGAAATAATGCTTTTAAATGAATAACAATTTCAAAACAAGTGCAATGATTGACTTTAGAGAAAAATGGAGAAGGTGGATTTACCAGAACACCCACGCCGCAATGAAAACGTTTGCTTCAACATCAAGATTTCAATTTTGAACAAAAAAGTAAGTTTAAGTTTGAAATTCGATGTGAAAATGCATAATTCATTCTTAGATAAACAAGTATTTGAATGAATGAATTTAAACTGAAATGTAGTTCTTTTATTCTACTCACGTTATTTAACACGCTATCAATGAATATTTCATGCATGGTTTTGTTTAAAGCCTGAAATTTTATTCGATCTTCTGAACTTCTGAGAAAGACAATGTATTATGATGGTTTCATGTTCTTAACATAAGCATATGAATGATGATACCAGTCTTTAGTTTAGAAGTGTAAAATTCTCAGATCAATGGCCTATAAAGAACATAGTGCGATCCAAGCCGAGGTTTAATTTTTTGTAACTCGAGAATATCATTTGAGAGAATTTTATCTTATCTATTTATTTGTTGACATATTCTTTTATTGGGAAAATGTTCTTCAGCAAAACTGCACATCTTTCTCAATAAACTCAATGTAGATACAGATTAATGTTTGTCCATTTTACTTAATTTTCAGCTCACTAGTTGAATCCATAAAAGTACTCATTTCCGCACATTTTATTTTGTCGTTGTATTTCTCTCTAGTGGACTTTCATTACACACCAAATAAATGGCCTGTATGTGTAATGTGTGCGTATTTCAGTTGGCAATAAAATGACTGTTGTCTATTTTCAAGATACACTTACATTCATTCTCATTTAGGAACAACTGCTCACTTGGTAGCAATAAGGGATACTTTACTTTTACTGTGTAATTTGAAGATGGTCATGGGTTGGTAGGGTTGGTAGTACAGCAAATTGTCAACTTTACATTTTTTCAAAACTTTCAAGAAAAGAGCACAATTCTATTTTCCAAACGTGTAGTGATGTGAGAAACTTGAGAATAAATAGTTTTTCGCAAAATGACGTGTGTACAATGTGTCTAACGATAAGATTAGTTGGTGTGATCGTTAGTTTGGTGTTATGTTGGTCAAAGTAGAAAATGACCTTAGGAAATAAAGTTGACCATGCATTGATATAATAAAATATAAAGTTTAACTATGAAAGAGTATGGTAGGGTTTTGTGCATGGCAGGCAAGGCAACCAATAAAGTTTCCATTTTCATTCCACTAATTTCCTGCGTCCAGAGTCCAGAGCATCACGATCACGACACGACCACACACACATGCATCGTCATCATCACGTCGCTTTCTTTAGACCTGTACTGTACATTTGTACATAAGCTTTATATTTAAACTTACATTCTATAAAGATAAGATAGAACAACAGCAAATGATTTTCCTCTGAAAAAATAAGAAATCCCAGAAAATGACCTAAGAACATTCTCAAGCACCCATTTTCACTTTGCTACTTTAAATTATGACCTCCCAATCTCGAAAAAAAGTTCTGCTCTCAACCACTTTTTCGCGAGCTTCCGTTTTTTTAATCCGGGAAATAACTTCATTGCTTTCAAGAGAGAGAAGGAAATGGAGTGTTGTTATCCGTATGAAGAGATGGTCTTGATAAGCAAGTTACTTTTTTAACAGAGAGGCATCCAACCGGAAATAAACATCCTCTATCTAATCTACACACGTAATGTCGCGTCGTCTCCTTTCACCATGCATGCAAACGACACAAGCCAACCACAATTCACACTACAAGTCTCGCTAGCAACGCAACGCAGTGAATTTTTTTCTGTCAAGTGATCCAAACAAGCTAGATACTCTCTCTGAGTCAGTCAGTCAGTCAAGTTATTATCCTTTAAAAATGGGGTGAGTAGGAGAAAATACATTTTTATGTTTATAATCACGGAACCATAAGCACTATCACATTATCATTATAATCACCTCATGTCTCTCTTCCCTTCCACAGCCATCATTTGTGGTACTCATCGCCACAGACACAAAATGTGGTGAAGTGCATGGCATAGATTTTCGTTACTTCATGCAGCGCAGTGCAGAGAGTAACATCGTTTTTTTGCGGATCTTCTTGTGTTTGTTGTAGAGATATGCATAAAAACTGTATGCATGTTTTTCTGAATTGATGCACTACCTCTCTGGAAAAGGACTGTGATCCTTTTGTTTTTCACGTAAAATATCCGCAAAATATACATCATAAATGTTAACTACTTATCTTACTTGCTCATTCTTTCGTGGTGTAGTAGTAAAACTAACTAAAAAACGTTGAAATGACAGGGCAACCCTTGAACTTTTGTGTAATGGAAAATTTACATGGTTTTTAATAAGGGATATCTTTCTATGTTGATGTAGGTACAATATTTTTATGCAGGTCTAGCGTGACTTTGACACATTCAATATTTGAATTGAAAGTGTGCATGAAATCAGTTCTGTTGTAGGATAGCTGGAGAATCAGTGTGTAAAATCTGAGCAATTATGAAATGTATTTCTTGTTTGTATAATGGAAATACTAAATGTATAATGTTAGGTAGGAATATTTGATGATAAAAGTGTTGATGTTAATCAATAGAAATATTTAAAGTATACTGGAGTCAGCACAATAATATGCGAATTAAGTAATTAAAAAATTGAAAGGGACACTTTAATACAAAGGGATTGATTGATGTTATTGTTATTTGCAGCATTGCAGCTCATGTAATCTTCATACCACAATAGGTTCTTTTAATGTAGATAAACTTTCATACTTCAACTTGCCGAGTTCTTAAAAAATGTTTCAGGTTCTAGTTTCATATTTTCATATGCTCTTAATAATGATTATTCCAGTGTAAACATTACAAGCTACTTTAACGAAGATAGTAAATAAAATAACGCACATGTTATTCTACCAAGAAGAAAAATGGCACACACTCAACAAAAGTGTTTTTCTTATATTTTTTTACTGGCAGCTTCAACTTGAAAAAGTACATTGATGAGCAACAAGAAACCAAGGCTATGGACTCACTGTATAGAAAAGGGAAAGCATAGTTACTAGGCAAAACGGTGTAATGTATTTTCCTCTTTTTACTTATTATTGTGCTTAAAGATATGCTAAAAAGCCAAACCTATATTATTACAGAAACGGAATAAACAAGTTTGGTGGTGATTGTCAAGCCAAGAATCTATTGGCAACATGGCAACAATCCCTTTCCCTATTGAGTCATCAACTACATATGTAAATACAGTGTGCTTGTATATTATTACAAGAAACCAAATACGATTCTACAGTTCTTATTTTCTACGCTTATATAGCACTCATCTTAATTTACCCCAAAAACACTGTAACAAACGTTAACTTTCTCCAAAGATGCGTTTGTCATGGAAACGCTGTTGCGCTACTTTTATGCTTTCATCTCATACGCATCTTGCTTCCACGTTTTTTCCACGTTCCACCACTTTTTTAAGTGGAACATTACATTAAGAAGACGTGATTTCTCCGTATTGTACATTATGCGTTGCTTTTTTACACATGTACACTGTCTTTGACAAATGAAGCTACTTCATTGCAAAAAACTAAGATTACACACTTTTGTGTGTTTTTGATGGAGTCCTACTGTTCTTTAGAGAATTCTTCTGCTGGAATTTGAAATACATCTGTGAGTGTTCGCACATACATGCATGACTACCACACAACGTGATCATGTTAAGAATTTTGATATCAAAGTTGCTATAAACCTTAAAAATTATAGTAGATATAATGTATATATATATCTTTCCTTGCTTTGTATATTTTATAAACGTGTCATTTACACTTTATTCTCTTGATGATGCTAATAGCATATATCTTAAAAGAATGTTTTACATTACTAAAGTGTGCTGCTTGTGCATATTATGTAGTACCTTCGTACCTACATAGTTACGTGCGGTGGTGGTGATGGTTGATGGTTGTCAAGTCAACACAACGTCTTTCGTCTCAGTCTTTCTTCTCAAGATTCTCTCTTTGCGTCTTCCTGGGTTTTTGTGGTTTCAGATGGTGATGTGAAAATGTGCGTTTGTCGCTATCACATCATATTCATTAGTGGCTACATTTTCATCTAAACCAGCATCATGATAGAAAATCTGAAAAGATTTTTTTTACCTTGTGGAGGTGGAGGAAAGTGCACACATATGTGCCTAAGATATTGACATTTTTTGAGGTTTCACTTCACACTCGCAAGGATCATGCGTGGCGTGACAAAAACACGGAGTATGAAAACTTCCGCGAGGAAAAAGAACTGTTGAAAGTGAAGCACTGCGACATACCTTATTAAAGTTATCAAAACTTTTAGTAACTAATCAGCAAAGTAGAAATATTTTTGTTGGTGGGCAGGCAAAATGCTACGGGCTATTACTTCACTATACATTTATAGATCTACCTAAATATGTACATATTATAGACGATGAGTGCAATTTTTTACTTTGTGAAAGGTTGGAGAAATTTACCAGAAAGAAATTCAATGGCAAGGAGAGATCGCCCGGAAGAACAAGTAGAAAAATACATCAGTAACGTTTGTAAGCTTTGGACAAAGTATTTTACCTAATGACCCGAAAAACTGATTGTCCTAACTGAGATGGTAGAATAAATGGCGGAGTGTTTTTGAACAAGAACGTGTTGCAAGGAAGGAAACTTTTCAAAGGACTAAAAAAAGTACACTGCATGCTTGCATACTTGTCTTGTGAAAGGTTACAGATAGAATGTTGGGTTGTGGCTGGATAGTCGATAAATTTGGTATTAGGAATGCGTCTTAAACACTTGCTTTGTTCTTTTGCCACGTTTGGGATTGTGTAGTAATTTGTGAAGTTGAAGAAGTGTTCTTACAAATTATGTATTGAGCATTTCACCAAGAAGACTAACATATAGATATACATAAATACTTTCTCTTTTTAGAAAATTTACTGTTCATCTTGAACGTTTGAGTGTGTGGAAGTAAAGCAAGCAAAGAGAGAGATGAAGAGGAAGATGGATTGTGTAGATCTTCATGGACACAAAAACAATTTACATTTTCAATGAAATCGGCACAATTTTCAATTAAGTTTAGAATATCAAATAAATTTGTGTTTAGGGAAGCGGAATATAAAAGCAGTCCTTGTCAGTCAGTGAAATTTCATTTTGTTGTAGAAAAAAGTTTGGTAGTTATAACGATATACTATACCACATCAGCAGCATCAAACGATCAAGATGTCTATCAGAAACATGCATGTTCAAAAATGGCGTGTGTGAAATCATTTCAACACTGAACTGATGTTCTTTATGATAAATTTTTTTAAAGAGTGTAACACACTTTCTGGTCTTTACAATCAGTTTTCTTGTGCTAATTTCCTTTCCAAGTTTTGTAATCTGCATTAATCATCTAGAGATGTTTCTCACTGCCATCATCATCATTCATTATAATAAAATGTCATAAAATAGTGAAGAGCACATTAGCCTTTTAAACAGACCCAAAACTAGGGCTACACAATTTTCCATTCCTTACACATTTATTTGCAAGGTCCATAAATATCAATGGAACGGGTGTCGCTCACATTTGTAAAAAACATGTAAATGTTCATTAATTTAATTACGTTGTGAAATGCGCTAAGCATATAATGTACATATATCCACGCTTACATGTGAAATTGAATGCTATGTTGTGCAATGAGTAATTAATTGAAAATGAAGACAAAGTAATCAGATACCTTTGACTGACTAGCAATCAGTTACTTCACTATGTTGATCATTCATCATAATCACTTTAGACACAAGTAGCTATAGTTCATTAACTATGTGTATTAAATGAGATGTACATATTACATGTTATTTATATAAAGCCTGTGCTTTTAAAGTGCTTTCAATCATTTTAATGTGGCGAATCACTACAAACATTTTTGTTAGCATCTTCTCCATACATTGCACAATCCGAAAAATTGCTCAAATTGACAATCAAGCTCTCTCGAGAAACTTTCTCTGAAACTGTTCATACAAGGACATCGCTCTTAATTTGTACAATTTTTTCCCAGCTGAAAGTGCACAAGTGTGTGAAATTTGGAAAAGCAAGGACATTTTTTAAAAATATCATCATGACCTACAGGTAGAAAAAAGTTTACTACTAAAAATACTAACTACCACAGGAAAAAGGTACTTGATAAAGTAAAAAAAAGTTTATGTCGAAATTGTTGTGTGACCGAAACACTTATGTGGAAAAAGTTTACCTCTGATATTTAGTTGGTGTGGCAAGAGATGATGAAGTTCTCTTTTACAAAAAATACTATTAAAAGTAGTTGAACCACATTTATTCAAGTTGCTGCCTATTTTTTGCATGCTAGAATTCTCGTTACAATTGCATGAAATCGCATAGTACGCCGACGGACGGAAAGGTATGATAGAGTAAAAAACACAAGAGCGTTTACAAAACTGTACAAAATTGACGATGATAAAAAGCTTGGCTAGGTTACCATTATGTCATTTGAGAAAATAACCTGGGAAAGGTAATCATGCAATGTAATTAATGCAAATAAAATGGAAGAAGGATTTTGAAAGGCAAGTGTATGATCAGAAAGTGTAAAAAGCAAAACAATTTTACTGATAAAACAACAAAATTATTTACTAGACTACAAAAAGGGCATGAAAACAACAAGCTGTTTGTCAAGAGATGTTTGGGTGTTGGAGGGAAGACAGTCAAGTGAAGAAGATGGAGCAAGTGGTCTGAGAAAAAAGAAAATTGAGAAATCTTGAGAAAAAAAAATCAAGACAGTAGATTCAACAATTTAGTAAGAATTACCTTTCCTTTTTTGAATAGAAGGAAAAAAAGGCTAGTCTATAGTAAATGTACTTACAAAATGGCATTCATTTCTTCCGAAAACGATAAATCGATAAAAAATAGATAGAGAGACGAACGGCAAAATATATACATATGTTAGCTTCTCCGTGAGACAAAACCACAGAACGGGGGAAGTTGCATTAAATTAATACACGCTTGTGTTCTCAATTGTCACGTATCACTCACTCCTACAAACCGGAAACTCTCACTAATTCTGGGCAACAACATGAGACCCATTATTCCTCGTTTTTTGTCTTTATTCACTGAAGTAAATAATATATTTGTGCTTTCATTGTTAGCTGGCATTTGCAAGTGAAGAGACATGTATTGAGGGAGGAGGATTGAGGATAAAACAAAAAAGTTGATTTCAAGTCAGATGGCTATGGTGGAAGAAGAGGAAATTTAATTTGATTCCCATCGGTGCAGTAATTAATTTGTACTTGGATTGGTATTAGTTCTTCGACTTTCTAGAGCTGAGAGTTGGCATTCTGTTTACCTGTTCCAAAACTTATTGTATGCGTGTTTCCTTTCCATACATGCATATTATAAAGTATCTAAGTAAATATTTTGCAAAATCTCTAAATTCCAATATTGATATCCAGGAAAACAGTAAGATACCTGTATTCCTTCTGAAAAAGCACGAGATTTGGGTTTACACGCTGGAATGGAAAAATTTTCAGAGATCGCGATCGGCGGTATTCTTATCATAAATATCGCAATAAAGGTTGCGTTACTTACCGTCGGTGTCCTCAAATCCGTGGAAGGTTGTCTGAAGTGGTAAAGAAAAATGGGATTGTTTGATGTGGTTAAGGTTAGCAACAATTTCTGCGAACACTTGTTTAAAGTGTATGCAAAAATGTATGACAATCATGTCACAACTATCTAAAAGTTTATTTGCCTTTTATACAGGTATGTTATATCCGGAAAAACAAGTTGACTTATGTAATAATAAGCGCGCAAAACTAACCTATGTTTTGTCCCCTAAGTCAATTTAATATACCTACGCATTATATATATCTATTTAATATCACTTATATTTTGTTTTTTGACTGTTTATGTACACAGTACACTTGGTTCTATTCAACGGCGCATTTAAGTATCCGACTTTTGTGGCAATTTGCGACTAAATTTTACGAGAGAGTCATTAAAACTTTTTCCTTTTTGATACAGCAATTTAGTAATGTTTACGAATTTGAAATGGTTTCAATTGAAAGTGAAATGATGGCATTTTAATTTTATAGTCAAGTGTTTGACTTGAGGCATGATACTAGAACAAAAACAACTATTTTTAAATGGCTTGAGTTTGATAAATATTACATATATTCCATGTTTTTACATTACTTCAGTTTTAATCAAAGGTTTCATATTATTTTTGGACACAATTCACAAAAACAAAATGAAACGGTAAACAACTAAAATAAAATGAATTATATTCTAAATGTCAAATTTTGTATACAGAAAAGTTTGATGTGCATGTGACCAGTGACTACTAGTGACCACTTTCAACTGTTAGTCACGTACTTTTGCTTTGTATTCCAAACCGCATTTCAATTCCAACTCCAACACAATCTAACCCAGGCCACTGTGTCGTGCATTTTTTGCGACAAATTTCATGCTTTACAATTTTGCACAAAAGCGGCACCGGTGAAAATAAAGTTAAACTATGTGAGGTCTTCCTCTCATGATGATGCCCATTTCAATAATCATAACTGACATTATAAATAAAGTTCTGTTGCATCTACGCTAATTGGACAACAGAATGACGATGATGAAACGTGATGAAAAGGAAAAACAAAAACACCAAAAAAAGAAACGAATGCCAAAGATAATTACGGCGTTCCTCTGTTTTTTCTATTGACAAAGTAAACCAACGTGGGTGGTTTTCGAGTTACGTATCTCTTTGCATAAAAAGGGAAGGCGGCTCGGCGGTTCGGTTGGTAGGTGATCTGATGTGATGTAATGCTATTATGCTAATACGTTTTGCATCAAGCTTCTTTTCTGTTGACGTCGAGTATATAAGTATGTTTTTTGTCTGCACTATTGCCACCAAAACGTTTCATTTTCCTTCTTTTTCTGGTGGAAACAGTAGAACTATTTCGTTTAAAAGCTTTTTCAAGTTTAGTCACTTGAAGAAAATTCCTATGCAAATTGCAGCATATCCTTGTTAAAAAATCCTTATTCATGTACTTCATATACATTACCAGTTTTACTCAAGAGCGTTTTCACTGATACAAAAAAGATGACGACGATGATGATGCTGATGGTATCGCAGCGTAGCGTGCTTTACTAACTATCTTGTTCAAAAGCTTGGAAGGAGAAAGGGTTTCTTGTGTGTAAATGTGTTGTAATAATGTATATGGAGCATGGTTATAGATAGCGAATAAATGAGTTCAATCAAAAACTCAGAAAACGCTTTGCATGTTTCGAAAAGTTTTTTTGCGCCATTAGAAAACGCTACTCCATATTCTAAGGACATGAATGAGGAGGTGGAAAGAGGATGAGGAAAAAAACAAAACGAGGAGACCTTTTTTTGTTGAAGGCTACACACGCTCTTTACATGATGATACGATGATAAGTTAAAAGGAGACATGTAATAAAATAATGTGCAAAAGTAGACGAAGAAAACTGTATATTTTCCAATGATCATGATGTTCATTATTCCACGAAGAAAAATGTATGCTTGTGAAAGTGGAAACGCTAAGGAAAAAGTAAAGTTGCTTAGTTCCTTCCACATAGATCCCGAAAATAGGTCTCCTCTTTTCCATGATGGTTTTGGAGGTTGGTTGTAGTTTTGTGGAGGATCATCAACTCAACATGAAAATGAACCTCTTTTGATACTGTTATGCAATACTGGTTTAATGATACCACACACCCGCGCCCACAATAAAATGTCTATTTTGCGGAATGATCCCCTTGTTACCACTAAATTTTCATGCAAGCTTGTCCTCATGAAATATGAACTTGGAATGAAATAGTGATATCAATAAACATATAGGTACTTTTAAAAGTATACATATAAGGTTTATTAATATATATACATATATGTGTTGCGTCGTATACATAATATTTAAATGTACACTTAAAATATGTCTAATGTCTATTGCAGTGTGCACACTGGAACTTTACGCTTTCATTCACTTGCATAAATAGTATTGGATAATTTGAGGCTTGCATTTGGCTAACACCCCAAAAATACCTTGGTCGATTTTCATGAAATTTATGCGGCCACTTTGGGAAATTCTCCATTTAAAAATCTTGGAATTAAAGTGAGTGTACACTCTCAGTTGTTCCTGTACATGGTCAAAATGATGTCAAAATGGAAAATTTGAATTTAATCTTGTATTTTTTGGCAAGGTTTTTAGCTAAATTGGTTCATCTGAATTTGAGGGCACGGGCACAGCCAAACCAGAAAACTTTAATTCATTGAGTGGCTTGTTTCTCTTTGTGTATTATTTTGGCTCGTCAAATATGTTACATTATTGCTTTCTCTGGAATGGGACAGAGGAATGGTCGTAAAATTATTTCATTGCCATGTTTTTGCCGTGCTGCTGGAGAAGGAAGGCCAAGTGAAAGCGTGAAATTCTAGTGAATCTTCTGAAGTATAGTGATTAAGGCAATGAGCGAATTTATTGTGTTTATCAGGCATACAGACAGAATATTGATGAAGTTTCAATGTTTTTTTAAATTTAGTAAAAATAAAAATAGAGATGGAAATGGAAATGGAAACATTTTGTTTTTGTTTTGATATCGATTCCTATCACCAGGTAAAAATAACTTTTCCATAAGTGAATATTATATGTGTGTTGGTTGTTTATTGGAAAATTTGGAACTATTTAATGAATATAACATAAGTTATCACATATTTTTCAAGAGCATTCATTCATCATTCATCAATAATTAATGACATTGAAACATTACAAGTAGTTTTTTCGCCATTCGGTGAAAATTGATTACTTATTTATCGGTGCAGAATCAACTGGTTTCTACAAAATTAAACCTATGAGTCGAGTTCCTATGAAAAACAGAATGGCTAAGTGAATATAGTCGTATGCCTAAATTTTTTGACATTTACATTCCAAACAAGTCATGACAAGTCATGAAAATGAGTACGTAGATGAATGTATGTATACGTATCGCGTTTTTCTTTGTATCGAA
>JAQFXM010007311.1:0-12015 GCA_034693345.1 Entomobrya multifasciata | reverse complement strand
TCTATTTGTTGCAATAACTTTTGAAAACCTTAACGTATAGACTTGAAAGTTGCACTAAACTCTTTGTAAATGCACTGATGATTAATGAAATAATGATACGGTATTTAAGACGTCCAAGTAGTTCATTGTACTCTTGTTACAACTGTTACTTTGATCCTGCCTGTCCCTATTCAAAATCCTCTACTGTACGATCATACATGTACACTAGATACGGGCAAGACCTGTTGCTTATGTGATTTTTGAAACGGCTTTGTGTATTCTTTATTAAGCACGGAGAGTAACGAAAAGCTCGAAGGTAGTAACTAAAGAACAAGAGGCCGATCATAAAACCTCAAATATTTTACTACGCATATCACGTGTACATTTCATGTGTACTTAATTTATTAAAATTGAAAGGGGATTCAAATACAGCAGAAATTTAACTTGAAGATAAAAAAATTCAATTGATTCCATGATTATGACACACATGATCCGGTACAAGCTTTCAATAATTGGTTCCTAAGTCGCCAAAAATATTATGGAATCAATATTTTGAAAAACATACATTTCAGCTGCATTAAAATTTATTTGTGGAATTCATTGAAATGTGTTTAGTTACAGATATTGATTTTTATTAAAACGCACATATTTAAGCATGTATACACAACAACAAAATTTCAATTCCAAGATTAAAAGAATTTATTTGATGCCTTTAAAAGACAACAGCGAAACAATAGCTTGAAAAACAAACCTGCCTGAAACTTGTGACAATGCATGCATACATGCCTGTGTTGCAGATCAGTCATTAAGTGGCGTGAGGAATCCATATTTGAGATTCAAAAAAGGTTAAATGTAATGTAGAGATAAATTTGAGTATACTCTATGAATTAAACCAATTTCATAATAAACAAAAACTTTGTTGACAATCAAAAATTGGAATGTACGGCATTAATTGAATTAACCATCTCGTCAGTTAACAACCCGCAGACATCGTCAATAAAGAAATCAGCGGCTGTAGCAGCCCTGAGAAGTAGTTTACAATATAATATAGAGTTAATCTAAAATACTCGCTTGACGTCATGCTGGTAATTGGTATACTAAAACACGGGCAATTTAAATTTAGAAAATGATAAAATAATGTATATAGTTTTTATGCAACTAATTATTTGTAGTTTTATCCATAGACTTCAAAGTTAAAAAACATATGTAATGGAACTTTCTAGCAAGTTCTCTATACAGCAAAGAAACAAGCAACCAATTTTCTGTTATATTTTTTACACTTTCTTATGCAAGCTTATATTTTGCTTTCTTATGATAATTTCTTGTTTTAGATTTGTTCTACCTGGAATGTAAGGTGGTGTATAATATTAATATGGCGGTAATATACAAGCACCACCTTGAACTGAATTTTGAAGAGAACTTGACCTAATCTGTTGAAATTTATAGATACCACTGTTACAATGTTTCAATCTAAGTACATTACCCGTAGAATTGCAATAAACTGACAAGCTTCAACTAGAACTAAACTTTGAAGAGATCTTTTTCCAATCGGTTGAAATTTATAGACACTGATGAAATGTTGTAGTCTAAGTATATCACATATATAATTACAATAAACTGGCAAGTTTCAACTTTAACTGAATTTCGAAGAAATTTTGATCTTATCGGCTATTAATTGTTAAAAAATAAACCAATCATCAAAGAATTTTCTGTCGGTTTAGTTTTGTCAGGGCGAGTTTAGCGAATGAATTGAATTAAAAATACACAACACCAAAAACTGGCCTTGATATTAAATTTCTTTTCAATTGTTAAAAATTAAACCTATCATTGGAGAATTTTCTCTCGGTTTAGTTTTAACAGGGCGAATGACCGTTAGAATGAATTGAATTAAAAATACACAACACCAAAAACTGGCCCTAATATTCAATTTCTTTTTAATTGTTAAAAATTAAACCAATTACCGGCGAATTGTTGTTGTCTGTTGTCTGTTGATGTAAATTAGGGTGGCAGATACATAGGCATTTCATATACCACTCTTCTAATTGAGGACCGTTTCAAAATGGCATATTTTACATCCCTCGTCGAACAAATTCATTTGAAACGGCTGTTATAAAAACTTTGAATCTCGGTATGTTGTATACAGTTAAAAAATACATGAAAACGGCCTTTCAGAACAATATAAATAGATGTAAACTTTCCATAATAGAAGTAAATTGGAATAAAATTTGTACTGTATTGATATTGGTAACTAATGAATGAATTAACGCTCTTGTTCACATGATAAACAGCAAAATGTGTTTGCTTTAGGTTTTTCATAAATTATAGGTTGGTTTAAAACCTTGGTTGTTATTTACATTGGATTCGTTTGGTTTCATTGCATACAATGTACATACTTCATGCGATTGCACCAAAATATCTATCGGGCCAACTGTCAGGGCTAAAATATTCTGATAAGCATTTCAGTCGGACTGCAATTCTGTAATTATTTACTTTTGTTATTGTATACCATCGTTCTAAAAACGATAATCTACGTGATATATTTGCTCAAAAATTACGCAACGTTATGCATTACCATTCATTTTACTCTTGACTTCAAGTAAATGGAATTTACACGACGAAGGTTATCATTTATCAAATATTTAACATCCGATAGCAACTCCGTTCCGCATTCCAGATGGCTTGCAGCATTTAACTGGAAAACAAGTATGATTTTTGCAGCGCATATCAGTTTACCAAAACGGTTGTGCAGCAAGTATTTTATGGTGTAAACACAATAATAGAATTCATTTCGAAGCTTTGATTTCAAATATCATGGACAGGGAATTTTCAGAAAAGTTTAAATGTCCAGTTTGCTGGAATGTTCCCGAAAGTGAAATATTTCAGTGTCGAAATGGGCATACAATTTGTAATATTTGCATCGAAAGTTTAAAAATCTGTCCCGTATGTAGAGTTAGCTTCGGAAATTTCTTAATAAGAAGTCGACCGTTAGAAAAAATTCTTGACACGGCGAAATTCGATTGCTCGTTTAAACAGGAGGGATGTCCAATAAAAGTGTCTCGAAAGGAAATAACAAATCATTTTAATACTTGTCGATTTGGGTAATGTTCATTTACTTACATTATTGTTACTTACTTAAATACGTAGATAAATATAAATAATACTCTTTAACTAACTATTTAAATGTTTTAGAGGGGTAAAGGTACCTTTATGCAAGTACTTGGGGTACACTTGCTACCATGAAGTCAACACAAGAAAGCTATGGGAAACATTAGACCATTTCAAGCAACAGCATCAATATATCACAACAAGTGAGAAATGCCTAAACATCAAACTAAAAGATATCAAGAACCTTGGCAGGCAAAAGATGTGTCTATGGAAGCCCATTGTTGCAAATGCATTTAGCTGCTACTTTCTACTTGTACTTGGCATCAATAAGCACAACTTATTTCTCATGGCTATTTCGATTGGAGAAAATGGAAATAACAAAGTTGAAATTAAATTTCGTATAGTTCCCCCTGTGAAAAGCGTAAGTATTAAATGATTTATACTTAATTACGATGGTTCAGTTCACTCAGTTTTTAAAATATAATAATTTTGTTAACGAATCAGTTGCCGTCTCTAGAATGGACTACTAAACCGATATCATATGAAGAAAGTGAATTAGTCTTAAAGTCGCCTCCGTGCCAGTTTTTTTTGAATTTATTAATGGAATATTATCTTGTACAAGACGACTTGCTAATAAACGTCAGCATGAGCGATACTAACTTACAAAATTCCAAACAAATTAGGGAATTCCTGACCATAGATTCATTTGCGGTGCTCAAGCGTTCCTATCTACGTCAGAGATTGTATTCATCCATGCTGCACGTTGGATGTTTTATCGGAAGGATATTCCGAGCTGTAAAACCTCGTCTCGTTAAAACTTCTTATTTTTGCTTCAGCATGTTGCTGCAACATTCATGGCTCCTAATGAATGTTGCACTACTGGCCCATCTATGCAATCCTATTTTTTTAAAACAACTAAACCTGAAACGTAAATAAAAATACATTTTCAACATTTTAGTAACTACAATGTCTACACATTTTGAAGAAAAATCTGACGTTTTTTTAGGATTTTAAAAACACATGTACTTTTTATTTTTTCAAGATTCCAATCAAAGATGTATTCATCGAAAGCCGACCTTTTCTTTTTGGCAGTAGATTTGTTATGGACACACATAACGGACTGGTTAACACCGCCCCTCACTAATGACTTTGGCAAGAGTAGAATTTTCGAGTCTTTTATAATAATCCAGATCGGCCAGGTAAAATTCATTTCATCTATACACCGTTCCATCTTTATCGACTGATACATGATAAAAACTGTTATCCAATGCTAATTCATTGTAAATGCAAATTTTAATAAATATACTTTTTCAAACAAAAGACTAAAACATCTGCACTTAATTAAGAACATGTTTTAGTCATGACTGGCTTGTTTTTTGCAGAATAATCAATAATTTTTTAAGCTAATGCCCTAATTTCATAAATCCCAGACAGGGATACCTAGAAATAGTCTGTTAAATGTTAAGTGTGCAAAACTGGTACAATAATTCACAATAATCTGTCAAAATATTAAGTGTGGACTGCCAAAGCACTTATAAAACTAACCTGACTAGTGGCTTAAAAATCTTATGGATCACGTATTATATAGCTATTACTTTAAATTGTTGTACTTACGTAATTGCAATAAAGGTAGTTATGCAACTACCCATCTTTAAAACTCAGTTCTAAATTAAAGCTAAGTTTACAATTTACTGTTTAATGCATGCGTGGGTTCACCTAATACAGTTCGTTGTCAACTAGAAAATAAAAGCTGCCATTGGGTGGCGTCAATAATTTCTTTCGCTCTTTTCTTTAATATGTTAAGATTGTTTAATTAAACAGTACGGTAATTTTTGTTGAGTTTGCGACTGGCTATTTGTCAGCACAAAATTTTGAGTAATTGTTTAAATCCGTTTTTGTTTTGATGCACTTTCAGTGAATAATAAGTTTACTCGTAAATGGTGCAACTTTAAATGGCATCAGATAATAAAATTAAATGGGGATTTGACTGAAAGTTGAATTACTAATATAAATCAAGTATTCTCAGCAAAGTTAACTAAACTTGTTGACAATTAAATAACGGGAAAGAGTTTAAAGTCTAATCAAAAATAGAAACGTCAGTAAAATATGAGATACGTACGATAATTAGAGTGAAGCAGCTTGAGTGTGCGATACATTTCTCTGCCTATCTAAACTTAATCTTCTATGCTCATCGTCAGTTGGGGCTATGGGTCAATTCCCCCTTAAAGCACTTGATTAAGATATGTTTATTTTGGAGACCTTTGGATGTTTTATGATAGCTTAAGTTTTTTGTGGATTATATGAAAATTGGTATTCATAAACACAAAGCCACTAAATACGTATAAGCAAAATATTTTTTATTAATAAGCATTGTGATAGAAAAATTGCTTGGTTTTCGGCAGAATAAATGAAAAGTTTGACACAAAATTTAGTTCCTTTCTTTTATGCAAGTTATCATAGTGCACATACTCTTTTTAATACATGCACATAATATTCGGAGTAAAATATTAATTACGAGAATGACCTAGTCTGTCTAATTAAACTGGCAGTTGAACTTTTATGTTCACATATCCCATACATATTTTTATATGAAAGACGACATATAATATCATACCATAATGAACTCAAATACTGGCTTAATCCAAACCCGTTATTTGTCATGTACATTTTTTGCTGGCAAAACTTTAGAAGATAAGGTAAAATTTAGATGCAGTAAGTTATCCAGCGAAAAAAGCTCACCTAACCATACATAACAAAAATGAATTTTGTAAAACTTCAGAAAACATAGTAGGTCTCTGTAAAGCTCAGGTGCTTATCCTTGTATGCTCTACTAAACTTATGTCAGATGAAGAAAGTGAGTTTGTCTTCAGGCCGCTTCAGTGCAATTTTTTTCAAACATAACTAGAAGAATGTAAATTCTGAGATAAAACTATCGAAAGCAGTATATGATGAGATAAATGCGATGCATGTATATGCTTGTGATCATTTAAGTACTTAATGTAAATTTTAATGAATGTGTACTTTTCATTTAAAATTCATTTGTCCTCGTGACGCCTATACTTCGGGTCAAGTTTTTACGTTGTTGTTGTTGGCCAGAGAAAATTACATTGTACCAGAAGACTTCAGTATGAAGTTTACCGTCAGTATGAACTAAAATTAATATCAGGTTCCAACACAAATAAGGATAATTCTAACCGTAAATTCATTTTTATTTATTGCATCAGATCCAGTTAATTTACAACCAGAATCTTTATCAGCTAAATTGTGGAAAATAACAAATTATGATAACCAAATTGTTTGTTAGGCCATACGAATACTTTTTTCCCTTGTGGACTCCTCATCACTGTACTTTAACCAAATGACGCACTGCATCATTTATATAAAGGAAATTTCATAAACTAATTTCACACGTAATGGTCAACGTCTAGTCAGAATTTCGACAGCTTTAACGTGTCACTTTTCCCATCTACGTAAGTTCCAGCCAACGTGTTTACCTTATGCTATCGTGATATTGATAACTCTCAAGGTGATCTGAGGAAACTACTTCAAATTTATGCAACACATATTAAATTTGCAAGTTCATTATAAAGTATCGTTTAAACTGTACAGATTCGTTCTTTGTTCGACAATAAATTTTATTTTGAACAAAGAATTCTATTTATGATGGAAGGAGAATTTCCAGAACAGTTCAAATGTCCGATTTGTTTTGAAATCCCTGGAAAAAATATATATCAGTGTCCAAATGGGTATACCCTTTGTGATGTTTGTGTTGAAAATTTATCCCTTTGTCCGCAGTGCAGAGTAAGCTTGGGAAATCCAAAATTAAGATGCAAGCCACTCGAGGATATTCTTGATATGATGAAGTTTGATTGCCCCTACAAACAGAAAGGATGCCCAACCAAAGTTTCAAGGGCAGATAGCACGTTCCATTTCGAAAACTGCTGGTTTGGGTAAGTTAAACTAATCAAACATATTTTAGCATTAGTAAATCAATAAATAATGAAACGCTTTTTTTAGTGGCGATCAAGTGTCCCTTTGTAAATTCATCGGGTACAATTGCAGTTACATATTCAACACCAGAAGACTAAATGACTCATTAAATCATCTGCAGAGTAGCCATAACTGCATACCTCCGATCGAGAAAATATTTGATATGAAATTAAGAAACGTGCACGGTTTCCAGAAAAACCAGCGCTGTATTTGGAATCCTATCTTGGTTAAGGCTTGTAACAGCTATAATCTAATTGTTATCTACTCAGTCCAATCAAACATTACATTTATATGTATTTGTCTTGTTGAAGAAACCAACAGAAATGTTTCGGTCAAGTTTCGCGTAGCCTCGCGGAAAGATTATGTCAGTCAACAAAATTATTTATTTATTGATAAACTGAAATTTGAAATAAGTTTAAACTTTTAAGGAAAATTATTACCATTAATTTATTTCGCTCACTAGGTACCTGTTCTAGAATGGACCACAACACCTGTTCCACTTGCTGAAAGTGAAATAATCCTTAAGTCTCCTCCGTTTCAACTACCATTCATGCATATGTTAGAAAATTACATTGTAGGAACAGATCTGACAATTCAGATAAATATGACAGAGACTCAAGGCAGTACTTTCAATCTCCAAAATAAAGTATTTGCTGTGAACTATCACACTCCCTTGCAGTCACCACCTGCTTTATGTTTAGGACATCCATCGACAGATCCATTTTTGCCAGGCGGATGCACAGAAGAAAATGGTAGACCCTTTTCAACAGGATTCGGAAGTAATGCTCTACATCTGGGGCCTGATTGGATGAATCCGCCATTACCGGTCAGATCAACAGCTACACCTGCAATGAATATTTTACCATATTCGCCTTCGAGGACCAATACGAATGCTGCTGTTCGAGGTCCGTTTTCGACTGTTGAATACTCAGCATTCAGAACGTCAACTGTATCTCCGTTTAACTGGCATCAATAAACTATCTAGTATTCATATCAATATCTCAAGCTCTAAAAGTTAAGTTGGCATATAAACAATAAAAATTAAATAAATGGAAGAATTTCATTGTGTATTGTACCACGTTTGACAAAATATCAACAATGAGGGAGATAATTTTGTTGGAGTTCTTATGAAGGGCAGAGAAACGTTAGTTAATGGAAATATTTATCAGGTTTGTCCATCGGTATCAGCTTTTAATATTTTGACAGCTGAATGTGACCGTCATAATTAGAACTGATAGTGTAAAGTACTGTCCAGTCCCAAAGTTCTTCGTATCTGAAGCCTGAGCAAAGTTGATTTGCATAATGAAGTTTTAATACAGGAGTGTATACGCAGGGAAACGAAAAGGGTGGCTTTCGTTTCCCTGTTCGTATGCATTCCTACATTAAAACTTGATTATACATAACATTCTTGCTGAGGCTTCAGATACGACGATAGATTGGAGGCAGCAGTAATTATGCAATTATTTGTCAAAAATGTTATGCTTTTGGAGCATTTTTGGTTATATTTTTTGGGTATTGGGTTAACGTGATGTTATTATTACAAAACAAAACATTTATTTCAATAGAATTAATAATAAATCATTCTTAAGTCGAATTTCATTTATTAAGAAATTAGTATTTGCCTTTCATTTTGGTTGGGAAGAAAAGAAAATGAAACCAAAATTAAATAGAATACAGTTCAGATTTAAAACGAGTAAAAACGTGTGTATATTTACAAAGCAAAGTAAGCTTTGCAGAGGATTTCTTTTGTACCTCACAGCTATTGAACCTTATCTTAAAAAGGTAGTCAATGCATTTAGCTTATAAAGCATTATTTGCTTTTACGCTGCTTATAATATATTGTAGTATTACAAAAATGTTACTAAATTTGTAATTTAGCTAATGTACAAAGCGTATTAAGTGCAAACTTTGTTGGCATCATCAGCTTCTTTAAATAAATTATTAACCTTATCAATTGTATGCGACCAAACCTCGGTATCATTTAAAGTAATATTTTTTCGGAAATCTACGGCACTGAAAAACAACCAGCGTGACTTAACAACAGAGAAATAAACAAATATTATTTCTATATGACTATAACGGCTTGAAATTTACACAACTTGAATGAATCATCGTAATGACGTGCATCTTATTTTATTTGGCTTTCGAGATAGCGCTGAGCTCATGTATATTTGAGGAAAACACTTGACCAAGATAAAGTGATTTTAAATTGGGTTGATGGTAACGACACAAAAAATATCGACTCCAAACGCAAACTCAATGACATTCAAATTTAATGCTAAATGTATCTACAATATAGATTGGTCCTTCCAAGGATTTTACATTATCAAACACACATTCAGTTTTGTAGCTTATATCTAAAATGTTGCAATATATTGTGCTTGCGTAGAACATGCATTGCAAGTTGTGGTGCATTGCTTTTCATTTTTGTAATGAAAAAGTGATCTTTACAATGCAGCTTGAATTCATCCAAAACGCAGAATCCGCATAAACCGCGTGGTTCTGTACACTGCAGGCTTATAGAATCTGGAACGATTTCACACTTGTATTATTATAAGTCCTTTGCATCAAAATTTATTGATCCGTGGAAGTATCCTTCTCCTTTAATGAAAAATCAAATACAATCCTACTAATAATAAGACACAAAGCAATTGCGTCGGTCGGTCTTGGCAACTTTTTTTGGCTGTTGGTTAGCGAGCAAGACATCAGTAGTGTACAACAAGGGTTGGTTTTTCGATTGATTTTTTTTCTTCGATAAGAAACAACACATTTCAACATGCTGGTTTCCAACTTGGACAAATACAATTTTGTGTTTGTAAATGCATACAAGAATCATATACAATGCGGTTTTGGACACGTAGAATCCGAATTTGACGTCCGATTTAAAATTTGAAATACTGCGTTACTAAGAAACGACGGGAAAGTTTAAATTTTAGAACTTTGATACATACATCATATCCAACGGGGTTTTGGACACGTAGAATCCGAATTTCAGGTCAGATTTAAAATTTGAAATACTAAGTTACTGAAAATAGGCGGGAAAATCGAAAATCTTGGATTACGTATGTATGCATGTATGGACTCAAGAAAGTTGTTAACTTATCAAAGGCAGTTTATTGTGCATGGCGTTCCCAATGAAATTTCGGAAATTCATTGAATTTCGTAATTCAAGGATGAAAATGAGAGTGTTTGGAAATCCTGAGACACTGAATTTAAATTTGATTTTAGTTCCGACCTTTTTCTACCTCGCAGAGTACCCCAATTAAACAAATTTATAGTCAGCGTGCTGGAAATTGGAACGAAGGGGTGCAGTATGAAGCTTAACTTTTGAACACCTGTTAAACAGATTTGATTTCAAAGCTCATTACCATAGCCGCTAGCGTTTGATAAGGCACACGGTGCGGTATCGAATATCATTTGTGTACAGCTGGCTTTGCTAGTTTATATATAAAAATAGCAGAAAGCTAAAGGACAATCTTACAATAATACTAAATATGTTGCCACCGACCCATAGTCTTTCTGATGTTGGAATCCACATACGAACGCCATGAATTTGATCTTAAATAAAACAAATCATCTTATTTTTTAAACTTAAATGTACTCCGAATATTTATACAAGCTACACGTATAGTTTACCTTGAAACAAACATTGTAAAATGTTGAAACTTCTATATATGTACTAAGAAATGTAAAATAATGAAACAAATGCTCACCTTTTCCCGGTTAAGACATTTAAAAAGAAGTTGTCTTTATCTTCAAGAAAAATAATTCAAAGAGGGCGAAGGAATTGTAGAAGTTTTTGAATTCGGAGCAACGAAGTCCACATTTCGGTTATGTCTCAATAAAATTGGAGTATTTGATGCAATCAGTTTTTCTTACATTGTGTATTTTTTATGTCGACCAGCCATCAAAATTTTGATGTCACCGATTTGGCTGATTTTTGGCATACACGTTAGTAGGCCTTAGAAAGTTGTTGTGGCAAAGTTTGAGCCGGCGTCGTTGCACCTGGTAGGCACAGGGGGTGACAACGTGGCAGCGGCCCAAAAAGGCATTTCTTGTTTCGCCATTTTATTGATTTCAAATGAAGCATTCTGTGACTTTGCATAAGTATTAGGGTAAATGTGGGCTACAAAACGTGTGGTACGAAATTTATCCTAGCTTGCACATGGTCGATTTGACGGCCGATTTCGTGGATGGTCAAAATCCAACTTTTTCCAAGATGAATAACAAAAAATTCTAAAAAGTACCCATTGTGCACCACAACAGTAGTAAGTAATTGCAAAAAACTAGAGCGAAAAATATTTAACTGTATGAGACTTATGGTCGGTTTTTCAAAATCGCACCTTCCAAATTTCAGAACACCACATATTGTACCTTCAATATGTTTTATTAGATGTAACTTTGATTCGTACTCGCCATTTCATTATCATCCCTAAGGATGGGTATTTCAACCAATATATAACACTTGGTATATCAATCACACCAGTGGGCACAGCAGGTCACTATTCAAATTTGTACCACTTGCCAAAAAAATGGCAATTTTAACAAAAATCCATTTTTCTCAAAAATGATAGATGATAATAAAAATCCCAGTCGGCCCATTTTGCGGTACTACAATAGCTATGAAATGCAAAAGAAATTGTGAAAAAATCTCTTAACACAAAAAAATGCCAAGTGTTTGAGTACAGCAGAAACGGTTAAAATATTTTTTTCGAAATTTTCAAACAATTATTTTTGTGGGTTTCGGCTCTGACTATAGCCAAAAACTGATTAATTTAACGTTTGGACTGTATTTTACAAACAAACTAATGACTAAATTCATTTTTAGACTATTTATTGGTTTTTCAAAAATTTATACGTTGACATTTCTAAATTGGTCGAATAAAAATCTACTCTTGAATACCTGTGGCGTAAGTTATGCATCAATCAAAAGCCCTCATC
>JAQFXM010007310.1:0-12018 GCA_034693345.1 Entomobrya multifasciata | reverse complement strand
GAAAATCTTCATGGATACACTGGTACATTACCGATTACATGCCATTTGTACTGATTGGCTCCTCTGTGTACTCTGTGCTTGTATTCATCGATATGATTAATATGATATACTGTATAATATGTACATATTTGAGATAGTTCTTTAAACCCCCGTAAAATGACTATCGCGGATTTTATCATAAAGTCCTTATTTACGACTAAAGTATTAAATTAGTTTGTCTCCAAAGTTAGCAAGGCTCTCATAAGTACCTTTGATAATCCTTGTGCAAATCTCAACCACATTAATCTATTCACCATATAAGCTTTACCCCAACTGATGCAAATTGGTTTGCAGCTCCGCCTAAACTTAATCATTAGTTTTGTTTCTGTTCCCTTCCCCCAAACTTTATTTCCATGACTCTTCCAAGAGCTCAATACTTTCAGTCCTTTTAAATTTAAATACCCTCCCCAAACAAGGAATAAAATATAGAAAGATGGTGCTGTGATACTCCACACTACCATCAGCAAATATACTACCAGTTCTAAACTATTTTTATGTTTAATTATCATAAAATTCGACCAAACAAAGAGTAATGTAGTTAAGTAATGAGTACGTACCAATATTTTTCCGCAAACTGCATTTACCATGTCCTGGATAATTTGAATTTGTCTGTAAACGCTCGTCAGATTTTTTGTAGACATGCGTAAATCTGATGAAGATTTATATTTGTAATTACATCGACCGAGTTGAAGTTCTTTAACAAAAAAGGGAACTATCAAAAGGCCATAGCAAAACTGAAAAGTAATAAGGACAAATATATTCAGTGTAAGAATAAGTACAAGATACGCATGATAGAAATTAATGATGAGGTAGAAGAAAAAGGATGTTTTGTCGGGTAAAATGCTCCCGTAAAAGATGGGAAATCTAGGAACAAAGAACAATATTAAGACCATGATTCCCATTGTTGATAGCATACAAATATTTTCAAATAATACGGCAAGATCAAAGATTTTCATCAGAAAACTTGAATTCGGGTCATGGGTCGGTAGGTAAAGTTCTGTAGAATACAAGTTAAACGTTTTAAAACAACTTAAATTGATAGACGTTTTATGCTAACAACTTTCAATGAATTCCCTTACTATTAATTTGTTGAAGAAACGTTAGTATAGCATTAAATAAACATAAGTTTTCATCCGGAAAGAAATTCGTTATTGCAAAAATTTCCAAACCCAAACAGGCACCGAGAAAGAAAGCGAAAGTAAGATTCACAGAATTCCAGTCTTTAAAATTGTAAAACCGAATAACTTGAAAAAGCACAAACGTAAACCAAATGCCGATAGAAATTATATTGAAAATGAAAATTGTACGAGGTCTCTGCAGCGTAGAACTATATTGACGTAAGTTCCTATTCCATGTAAGATTCGAAACTCCAAGACTATTGTAAAGTAGGGCTAATGTGCCCCACATCCTGTAAAACCTGTCGCTTAACATTTTCTTTAGATTATGATGAGCAGTGCTTTGAAATAAAGACTATTGTGCTTCGAAGTAAATGTTTTCCATGCCACCATTTTTTATTGAATCACGGTTACTGATATAATTTAATAGCAGAGTTTAAGTGGTTTGAGTCCTTCAGTAAAATTCAATCCTATCAATCCATCTTATCATTACAACCAATCGATAGTAACTAGCCTCAGAGCAAACTTAAATTACGGTCTCCAAGGAAACTAGTACAAAATTGTTTAGTATTTTATGTAAAAAGGTACCATTTATATTTTAAACAGTTAAATAAAAATTCTAAACTGGACTTTTAAGGACATGTTTATTTAAAAGTTATGTTATCTAGAATCAAATATAAATAGGAGTAATTAACAGAAAATATAGGGTACGTGTGGCACAAATGTTTTCAAATAATATAGGAAAAATATTTGGCTATTATGCAATATACAGACACAGAGCACGTAAGATTTTAGAATACAAAACAGCTAAAAGTCTACATATTATCACTAATAATCTCCATACAGCGTGAGTAAAGCCCTGGCCAGTCCTCGAATTAATCCTTTATTGAACTCCAAAACGCTTACCTTTCGAATTACATAAGCTTTCCCATAATTGATCGTTACAGGTTTACACGATGCTAGGCATTTTTTCATAAAATTTCTTTCAAAACTCGACTTCCATCCACGATGATACTTCCAAGAACTTAAAACCTTCATTCCATTAGAATGAATATAACCTCCAATAAGTAGCATAAACGACCAACATGCTGGTGCAACTATTGACCATGATGCCATTAGCAAAAATGGAAAAATATGCATTGTCTCATCATTTCGATGTTTTATAACAATGAAACTTCCAAAGACAAATGTCAAAGTAATTACACTTTGAAATGGAACAAGAAACTGGCCAAATAGGTTATTATACATTTTTTGTAATATTTGCATTGCTCGATACTCCTTGATTAGTGTATCTGAATTATTTCGAAGTTGCGAATCTGAACGATAGCAGGTCTTTTTGTTAAGTCTCAGTTCGTTTACAAAAAATGGCATAACAAATGTACCGTAAACCATGAGTAAATATCCTGTTGTGATGTAAGAGTTCATATACATTATAAAAACAAGATACATCTGATAAATCACTGAAACGCGAGAAAGAAAATTGTTTGAAACAAGGTTTCCTATTAAAATTGGCGCAGTGGGAAACCACAAGAATAAAACCCATTCCAGAGCAATTAGAAAGAGCAGACCTTGTATTTGAAATAGTAGACTAAAATCGACGATTTTATTGTATAGACTGGTATTTGGGTCGTAATCCGGTAAATATATATCTAAAATGTATAAACTTGTAATTAGTAATCACTCAAGTGTTAGTAATTAATTAATGAAAAAATAGTAGCAAAACTATGTATGTATATATTTTAAACTTACGATGTATCCTTCGCAAATATATCAGAACTGCATTTAAGACAGAATAGCTGTCACATCCAATAGAAGTGTTAGTTAACATAAACGTTCCAAGCCCTACTAAATCCATTAATGTAAAAGTAAGCACGAAGTAAAAATTGTTGAAGTCTTTAGCAATATAGAATCGTAGTAGTTGAAATACCAGAAATATAAATCTAACAAAGTAGAGGAAGGAACTTAATAAAAATGCTAAGGGATTTTTCGAATGACGAACAAAGAGACGTTCATGAGGATCCCATGATAAGATGAATATTCCTATATTGTAGAAAAACGGGGAAAGTGTCTTTAAAGATAAGTAAAATCGGTTGCTTAACATGTTTATTGATTTAAAGCCAAGAACTTGGAAGGTGTATATCGACGTATCAATAACAACGGTTTTAGTTCACTGGCCAAATGTTTACCTGTATCTTTTTAACCTATTTTAGTTTATCCCTGATACAATCCAAGTTTTAATACATATTAGAATTTAAGTTGAGTAATTTGATAAAATATTTACCAACAAAACACTGCAATTGTGCAAAAGAGTATTGGCCTTAACTTAATATTATCTCAGTCATTACATTGATCAGAAGTGCTTCTGCGCGTGTGCTCTACATTGAATATCAAAATATATAATTTCCAAATATGTCCGATTGCACGAATTTCAGCAAGTTTTGTAACAGAATGAGGTTTAAAATAGAAGTCGATGGTATGAAAGGGGAGTAGTTAGATAACTTAAATTTTAGAGAAATTGTTTGTTCGATGAATGGTATACAATTGATGTTGAAAAACACGTGATTACGTTCGAATCCTAAGCACTTGCAATTACGAAAATTATTTAGTTATTACTACCTTCATAAACTATTTCAAAACAATAGTTTAGCAAGTTTATGATACAGCTTTGTTTTGGGAACCAAGAATAAGTATTTTTAAGTGCAAAATCAAAATGTGCCTTGGCGCTTGGCTTGTGGCTAAATATATTACGTTACATCAAGCACCTACCGACGAGACGTAAGGTTACAACCCGCTGTTGTATGGCAATTTGTAAAGAAATATTACTGATGAAATATTTTATTTTATTTTCATGTATTACATGGTTTGGAACTAGTAAAATTACCGAATCTGCCAAAACACGGATTTAACCGATTCAATCAAATCAAATACACAGTTTGTCTAAAGGTAAAGTTTGGTGATATATTATACGTGCATATGTATGAACATATAAGCTTATTATTCGACAGCGTTCTTGATAGAATCTAAATTTTAAGCAATCATGATTTTATATTGATAATACAACAAGAATTTGCTTGTTAGTTAATGATTGCTACAAGACAAACGACAAATGTCGTAAAAACCAAAATTAAACGTACTGAAATCTCTAGCAAAGGAAAATCTGATTAACGTAAATATCGTTTAAGAATCAAAACTAGAATACATTCTTGTTCAGCAAGAAATAGGTATGTGTATAAATGAAGATAACAACTGATGATAAAAAATCGTGATGAAGTTTTTGAAATTGCTGGTTTTTAAATATATCTCTCAGTCTGTGAATGTACTTGTGTCGTGTCCGTGTCTCAAACAAAGGATGCGGAATATGCGGATGTATGTTTGTTTGATACAAGGAGAAAATTAATGTTTCTAGTTCCAGGAATTCTAATCGAAAATAATGCTTATGTTTATGATTTGATCAACAAAAGTACAAAAAATATCATGCCATCGAATTTAGTTGGTCTGAAATCCAAACGAATATCTATTTTAAATTTAATTTGAAATAGAAATTCTGGTTTTGAAATTACAGCTCTTGTTTGTCTCAATAAAACACATTAAAGTAGTAGTATCTTTGTGTTGCTTTAATCGCCTCAAGCCGATTAATTATTAAAAAAGCGTACAAAAATTGCATAAAAATTATTTTTTGAAGATTTTTAATTATTACGTTATGACAACTTCCCTTGTCGAAATTACAAAAAAATAATACAGATATGACGCCCAAAATAGAATAATTAAATTTCAAATAAATATTTTGATGCTGGATCTTGTTGTATCGTATTGCATTGGTTATAAAAATTGGTGTCTGCTATTGCTATTCTCAGTTCAGGTAGCTTTTCAAAGATTTTTGATCAGTCAAATCGTAATTATGGGGTGTATATTAGCTGGATGTTGTCGCGATCGCGATGAAAAGAGCGATTACAAGGTAATTCTAATCACATTTTCGTAACGTTTGTAGTGGTTGTGACTGAAGTAACATATTCATTTAAAAATAATAATCGGAAATGCATTTCTTTTAAAAATTACGACTGAATAGGAGCTTGATGGGCGGCAAAAGAAGAGGAAGAGTGGAGAAACCCGGCGTGAGCAACAGGAACGCAGAGGAGTCCCCCGTGACCCAAATTCAAGGAACTCCCATCGCCGACATGACAAGGCCGCAGAGGAAATTGAAATGAAAACTTTCCTGTCCTCCTCTGAATCCGAAGCCGAATGTAGAAGGTGTGATGCTGGCGACGGCGATGGTGTTAATAAAAATCTCAAAAGTGTTCGAGAGTCGACGACTTCTGTTTCAAGTTCAGTAAGATATAATTGATAAGTTTAAGATGGAAATAGAAGAATTTTAGATGAAAATCTGATGACCTTTTTTAATTTTTAAAGGAGAATCGAAGAAAGCTGATGCTGGACGCAGTAGAAAGACGTCATCAAGAACAAAAGCGTCTGGACAACATCATTCGTCAAAAGCGAAATCGGGAAGAAAAGATGGAAAAAAGGGAAAGGGAACTTGCAAAAATGGGGGGATCTAATCTCAGGGTGAAAAATAAATAAATCAAAAGTCAATTTAATGATTACTTCAGTAACAAGTTATCAAGTTAGAGTGAAAAGTTGGCTTATCGTCAATATTATATTTTTGTTCTAGTGGCAGATGTAATTGACGTGACGAAGGAACGTGTTGAAATCATAATGACAATGACGAATTAATTAGTGCAAAACTCTGTGAATTAAAATGATCTTCCTGTAATAAAATTTATTTCTCTTAATTGTACAATGAAATAATAGCGTTTTTTAACTTTTGTTCATCATAAGCAGTGCTCTCATTAAATTCCTCATAAGCCCTCTAAAGAACATCAAAACTGTTAGTTTTCTAATTGTATACATATTTCCAAAACAGATCACCAAAGGCTTGGATGATCTATGAAATCTCTGCATGTATCTCCGATCCTCGCTCCTTTCCCATCTTTTGTACTTCCAAGAATTCAACAATTTTGTTCCATTTGAAAACACAAATCCTCCAACAGTTAGCGCCAGTCCCCACATACCAGCACTTATCACAGACCAACTAATCATCATTAGTGTTGCCGCCATTTCCATTTCATTCTTGTGATTAATTATTACAAAGCATGACAAAATAAAAACACCACCTGAAAGTGTCTGCGTTGGAATCAGAATTTTCCCAGTAAAACCATTTATTCTCTGCTGAAGTAGTTGACATGCTCGATATTCTTGAGTAAGAACGTAAATATTTTTCCTAAGAATTCCCGCAGATCTGTAACTTTTTCTTCCAAGATTCAGTTCCCGGAGAATAAACGGGGTGAGCACCGTTCCGTAAATGATGCCAATGGAAAAGTGGACGTAAAGATTGGCGTAACCAACTACAGCAGTGTAACAGGGAAATACGAAGACAAGTGGAAATTTCAAGAGGAATGGCCACTCAACTGGAATAACATTTCCAGGAATTATAGCAGCTCTAGGTTTCCAAACAAAAAATAGACATTCCAAAGTAAATGTACTGGCCAGACCAACAAATTGAAACAAAAGTAAAAATTCTATCACTTTTTGAGCTCTTTTTCTTGTCTGGTAGATATAACGATCTGTTGTTCAAAATACATTAGTTACATTTTATATAATACAGTATAGAATTTTATGTCACAACAGATTATTTGACTTACATTGAACACGTCGCAAATAAACCAAAATTGAATTTACTTCCAGTAAAAAAGAGTCTTCAAAAAGTACTGGCATTGAAATAGCCAGCATGCCTAGTAAAACGGCTGTTGTAAAAGTTACAAGTAAATTAAAAGTGTTGTAATCCTTAATTCTTTGAAATCTAAAAATTTGTACAGACAAATAAACACTCCACATGAAGTAGCATAATGCATTGAAACGGGATAGAACTTTGGAGTGGTAGTTCTTTTGAAAGAGTTTCTGATCGGGGCACCATGAGAATGGAATGACTCCAAAATGAGCGGATGTGGTCATAAAGATGTTTATTCCGGAGTATATTCTATTTGAAAGCATGACTATATTGAATCCAGCAGTTCAACAAAATATTTGAAGTAGTCCGTACATAGGAATGTAAGTCAAATGGAAGTATCAATTATACACACTTCAGAAATGCTACAATATGTACAGAAGGAGTTATTACAGACTTAAGAACAATCGTAAAGTAAAATGAAATTGATGTTAAGCAACTTGTTATAAAAAGGGCAAGAGAAGTATTTATCCCGTATTTATTTAGCCTGCTTGATATATCTGATAACCTTTTGAACTACAACAGAGTTCAATTAAATTAATGAACGCGTGTGTAACGCATTAAGTCTGTCTTGTTCGTTTTTTATCTATCAGTATGATCTGTTTGCCTAATACATACCTATACTAAATTGGAAATTGCTAAATATAAATTGCTGAACAGTACGTGGCGCCCCAAAGCGTTCGTTCATGCAGAGTTTTAATTATATTTGCACATACTTAAATCGAAATGCTTGGAAAGGGATTTCGAGGGAAAAGTTTTTTATACGATTATCTATTCAACGATTACAGCCAACATTTAACAACTTTATGTATGATTTATCACTATTTTTGTGCTGCGTGTTATCCCAATTTACTAGATTTGTTTCGTGCATAATTAATAGTTGACAATGCAGGATAATAAATAGTAAAATCATTTAGAAATAATATTCTTTGGTTTTTACAAACATTTATTGTGGAAGTGAAGCATACTTTTTAATTCTAGTAGTGGAATGTATTTGTAATTAAATCACCAAGTAGAAAATAATATGCACTCATGTATATATATTCCTTTCGATTGAAAATTAAATCGAATGTGCTAATTTTGATCTTGATTTGAGTGTTGAGGTAAATATTTATTTATTTACAGAAGTTACTATGATGTAAGTTTGCAACCCGATTAACGCGTTTAAACATTTAGTTACATACACTCAAAGGTTATTAAACATTTATAACTAAAATTAATCTAGCAGTACTATACTTGAATAGAAAAACAATTTTAATTTTTAAAATATGCATTGATTTTCATTCTATTTTTCTATTTACGATGTCTTTCGTTACTTAAAATTAGAGTCAAGTTATCTAAGTAGATCAATCAATTATTCTATCAATTTTATATTATAATATTATCATTCCGAAAACAATTTATAAAGCCAAGAGTGCTCTCAAAATGCCCCTAGACAGACCTCTCAAATACTTCAGCACACTCAGCCTTTTTATCACGTACGTCTTCCCATAATTGAACTGCATCGGTTTACACGACTTTCTAAACTTTCCCATCAACTTTTTCTGCTGCTTATTTGGCCACTGATGATACTTCCACGAATTAAGCACTTTAATTCCATAAAACTGAAGAACCCCACCCATGAACAGAATACCACTCCACATGCCCAAACCTCCCACAACATACATTCCCAATACTATATTTGCCACATTATCTTTATCACTTTTCCCATATTTTATCAACACGTATGCTGAATAAATTACCAGTTTTGTGGAAATCGCCTCCGCTGGAATTAAAAACTCTCCAGCCAAATGATTCACCCGCTGCTGCAGTATCTGAACACCCCGATAAGCCGATATCAGATTTTCGGGCTCCCTCAATTCTGGAATGGTTTTGTATGATTGGCGTTTCATATTGAACTCCTTGACAACAAAGGGCACTATATAAACACCATATCCATAGAAGACACCAACAATATCGAAAATGTTGGCCCATATGATAACCATGTAGAAACATGGGAGAAAGTAGCTGAAAGGCAGGTCCATGATTGGTGGTGCATCTTCGATAACACTTCCAAGAAACATTGGAGCACGGGGATACATCCAATAGCACATACAACTAAGAATCATACTGCTGAAGTATGAGATGAAAATCACCATCAATCCCAAATCAACCATTTTGCCGTATGGATCATTGTTTGGGTTATAATTGGGATAGTAGGCTGGCTGCATGAATTTTACGTAGGCCACAATCGTGTTCCCCAAATTGAAGCAGGTCTCCTCCCGAAATATCATCATGATGAAAGATAAAAGTACCAAGAGAATCGCATAAATGCAAGCGTATACCAAGTTGAATGACATACGATCACCTGTGGAGTAAAAGTAGAGGCACCGACAAATAAGGAAAAATACGTAGAAGCAAATATGGAAAAAGTGAAAGCGAACGAGGACATGGCTGTGACTGGAACGGATGACGCATCTGGAGCGTCTATCCCATGTGTAGGGTATTGCGCCTAGGAGGGCACTGTAATGGTATATATTTCCCAGGAAATTCCAAGTGCGTTCACTTAACATTTCTTTAAAAGGGTTTTATGATTTGTTGTTCTCGGAAAGAGTAATATCACTTTGAATGCGAGAAGAGCAATAGAAAAAAACAAGACCAATAAAAAATTACTTTAATCGTATATCGAATTAAAAATTCCATTACTATTTAAAATGGTTTGTTAAGGTATTTTTAGTTTTGAAGGCTGTTTGCGAAACATATTTTTTCTTTTGATGTATGGGATGCTATGAATTCTAAAATCGATTTGGAAAGAAATTTATTATATTTTTTCATTTACCTCACCATATATCATTTCATCACATCATTCCATAAATTTCTTGTCATTGCCCTCGTTAGCTTTATTAAATTTCTTGTAAAAATTACAATCTACTAGATTCTTGTCGTCTTATATTAGTACTAATATTAAAAAAATAAGATCGTACCGCAGAGTCACAAATGTTCTTATTCACATCCAGAGTTCAATCATCGCATAAATTTAGAAAATTAAATGACATTGGTTGCACACATTTGATAATTAAGTAATCACTTATTACTTATGTAAGTTCGCTATTTATATAAACTATGAATCAATTAAATGTGTTTGATTGATCCTTAACGTATACAAAGTGTGCACAGAAATTGTAATTTTTATATAGCAGCCCTTGTTACCATGTGCTTGAATCCGTTTAATTAGTCATTATCATCACCCGATATCGCTAGTTTTGCAACTCTTTTGCTCCAAGATTCCCGATCGAGACAACGTATTCTGAACAATACAATCTGAATAATCTGTCATGGACCTCTTGACTGTATAAAATTACTCGTGGATTACTCCATAAATGCTTATTTTATTATATATTAATGCTTTCCTACAAGCATATCTTTTTAATAACGTATCATTCAATCTGCATCCATTCTCTCCATATTTCCACTTCGAAAATACTTCATCGTAAATTGTAATCTTTAAATTAAATCTTTGCAAGGTAAATATAAAACTATGTAATGTAATACGGTATTATTATCGCAATTTGTTGTTAATACAGAATTTTAAACGCTATACACCTTTCTAAAAGTTGCTTTCCAAATCGTATTTTTCTATCACGTTTTCTTTGATATCACGCTGATTTATTCCAAACCGCATTTAATACATCCAACGGCATAAAAGATCGTTTCAGCCTATAATCAAATTCAGTATAACTCATGTGCTTTCACTTTACGTGTGGGTGTACTATTATATCGACCTTGTATATTCGGTATTACCTAAAATCACCGATGCCAGTAGTCCCTAACTTCGCACCAAACCACCTACTCCTAATCTGTCACTTGCACTTCCATTCCTGAAATAACTTGTATTTTAAATCGTTGCGACTGACGACGAAATTATCTGATGCGTAACGAAAGATAAAATGGCATAAAACAATAAGTTTCTAAAGTAAACCCATTACAAATGAAAAAAGATTTTGTACAGCTGCTAAAATACATGACAGAAAACTTTATGTCTATAGCGTCTATCTAACCATCAATTCGATTTCGATGCATCACTTCTCTAAAATCAGTTCGCTGTTCCATTGATTTCTTGTTATGTCTGCTCGAGTTTACAAAAGCTCTGTATTTTGGAAACCACCTATAATCAAAATCCTTTTCTATAAATCGTCTAGCAGAAAACGAATCTTACTCTAGCATTACCCTACACTTTACATTGCCTCAAGTGAATGTCCGTTAATATACTTCTGTTTTGACTACGCTTAATTTTTTTATCTAGCTTTTTTCTACCATACCATAAGCTTAAAATATTTTAACTTGATACAAACATAAAACCTCATTCGTACATCAAAATTTTCTCGTTACTCTGGTTTAATTTTGTAAAAACATATTTTTGCAATGATTACCGGGGATTTCTGGTACACTTTAGGGCTGGGAATAAGGTTTTTATTTTTTATAAGACATAAGACATGGTGTTGTATACACTTTTCATTTTGACGAAAACAGCGTTTTGGGCATTTCACAAGTACGGATTACTTATTACTATTACATGATCGTGATAAAGAAAAGCAGCACAGCGTGACTTAAAGTAAGATGCCGAATGTATGTAACTTCTTAATTTCGCTACAGTGAGTAAGTAAATCTCGTTTTTTTGTTGGGTCTCTATTTACTCAAAATGGATTGTGTAAAAAATGCAGCCCGTTTTCTTATGTTGTATGTAGATTAGTAACACAAAGAAGGATAATAATACGTATGGTGAGAAATGTGAAAGCGAAGACTCCATTTCTCCAACGAACGCCAACAACCGGGAAATCAGATATTATTCAACTCGACAACAACTCAAATATCTACTCAAAAAATATTATGCCTATACCGTATATAAACATACATTTCATATTATATTATATCACACAGCTCATCATCAGGTATAAAAATCGTGGGATTAACCACAGAAGCTTATGCGTCATGTATACTTATCATTATTTCCTAGATTGTGGGTACTCTGAAGGAAAATTGATATAGTTACAGTACAATTGTAGTAGGCTTATAGGAGGAAGCTCGGGAATGAGCTCCAGATTTTAT
>JAQFXM010007309.1:0-12018 GCA_034693345.1 Entomobrya multifasciata | reverse complement strand
TGATTGCAAACGTAGTCATCCATGCATAACCTAACCTAACTGATTGCAAACGTAGTCATCCATGCATAACCTAACCTTACTGATTGCAAACGTAGTCATCCATGCATAACCTAACCTAACATCAAATCAAATCCATTATCCAAGAAAAACCTTATCTAAATTAACTTACTAACTACAACCTTGCACTCACCCATGTGTAACCTAACCTAACCAACCAAAATCCAACAGTGTCTTCGATGTATAACCTAGCCCAACCTAACTTAGCCTAAATAATTACGACCCATTGCGTTGATTTATATCCTAACTAAACCTAAACTAACAAATGAAAACCCTACAGTGTTGGCGTAAACCTTTCATGTTGCAATGTTTGCAAATTTGTTGTTAATAAGTTGGACTTGCGGCAAGTTAGATCTTAGCATGTTGGACTGTTGAAAAGTTGGATGTTAGCCGTTCGTGTTGTCAAGCCGGTATGTCAGGTTTAGAATAATAGATTTCGGAAATGTGTAGTGTAGCGTGGAATTTGGAAAGGTGTGGTGTATTCTTAGGGTTAAAGATAAATTATACGGATCCAGAATGGTTTTCTAGGAATTTATCTACGGAATAAGCATGGATTTCTTCGGATTTAGCTTGGGTTTCTACGGACTAAGCATGGGTTTCTACGGATTTAGCATGGGTTTCTACGGATTTAGCATGGGTTTCTACGGATTTAGCATGGGTTTTAACGGATTAAGCATGGGTTTTAACGGATTAAGCATGGGTTTCTACGGATTTAGTATGACTTTCTAAGGATTTAATATGGGTTTCTATGGACTTAGTATGGGTTTCTACGGATTTAGCACATATAGTGTAGTGCCGCCAGCGTTTAGTAAAAAGTAACCCGCAACTGTTATGAGGCCTGTAAATTTAATGCAATGGGATATAATTAAGATTTGGGTTTAAAAAAGGTTTAGCTAGAGATAGGGTAACGCATGAAGTGAGTCATGGGGGTTACCATGGATTGTAGTGTATGGTTTAGAATACTGGAGTGAAGCTGCGAGTTTTGCATCAAACGTAATTTGGGTTTACCGTAGAGTGGTGTCTAATAAACTTCACAACATGCCGTTTCGCCAACGTGATGTTTTTGGTAACATCTCAACGTGCTAATATCCATCTTGCGTACAGTCCAATTTGCTAACCGTTCAAAATGACACAAGGCCACAACCTGATTCCGGCATCATGGTCAAATGCATACTCCTATAAACTCAATCTCCTTCTTCTTCTTAATCTACCCTAACTAATCACAACTCAACACTGTCATCCAAGCATAATCTTATCTAACTTATCTTACTAACTACAACCTTGCACTCACCCATATTTAACCTAACCTAATATATTCCAATCCAACAGTGACGTTGACGTGTAACCTAACCTAACTTATTCCAATCCAACAGTGACGTTTGCATGTAAACTAACCGAACTTATTCCAATCCAACAGTGACGTTCGCATGTAAACTAACCTAACTTATTCCAATCCAACAGTGACGTTCGCATGTAAACTAACCTAACTTATTACAATCCAACATTGTGTTCGATGTAACCTAAACCTACCTAAAACTGCAAACTTTTCAATTTCCAGTGTTGGCAAATTGAATGTTAGTAAGTTGGACTGTTGACCAGTTATTACGTTAGCAAAACGCTAGTACTGACAAGCTGGTATGCCAGGTTTAGAATAGTGGAGCGTACTTTGAGGTTTTGAAAAGTTTAATGTTTTGTGGGTTTTGGAAATGCGTAGTGTAGCGCGGAATATAGAAAAGTGTAGTGAAGCTTGGGGTTTGGAAATGTGCGGTGTAAGGCAGAACATGGCAAACTGTAGTGTAGCGTGGGATTTGGAAAAATTTAGTGTACAACGGGGTTTAAAAAGTTTTCTAGGGATGAAGCATGGTTTCAAGGGGTTAACATGCTTTCCAAAGGATTAGACATAGTTTCTTAGGGGTTTCACATGGGTTATTAAAGGGATTTATCGTGGTTTTTGCCATTTCATCATGGTATTCAAGGGATTTAGCATGTTTTCTAGGGATTTAGCATTTGTCTCTACGGATTAAGCATGTTTCTTTTGGGGCTCAGCATGTTTTTTGGGGTGGATTATGGTTTTGCTTGGGTTGAGAATGAATTATTTGCAATTTAATATGGTGTTGTTGGGGTTTAGTATGGTGTTGTTGGGGTTTAGTATGGTGTTGTTGGGGTTTAGTAAGGTGTTTTTGGGGTTTAATTATGGTGTTGTTGGAGTTTAGGATGGCGTTGTTTGGGTCAAGATTAGTGTTGTTGGGGTTTAGCATGAGGTCTAGCATTGGGGTTTAGCATTTGGGTTTAGCATGGTTTTCTTGGGGTTAACATGGTTTTTTTGGGGTAAAGCATGGTTTTCTTGGGGTTAAACATGGTTCTGTTGGGGTTTAGCATGGTTTTCTTGGGGTTTAGCATGGTTTCTTGGGGTTTAGCATGTTTTCCTTGGGGTTTAGCATGTTTTCCTTGGGGTTAAGCATGTTTTCCTTGGGGTTTAGCATGTTTTCCTTGGGGTTTAGCATGGTTTTCTTGGGGTTTAGCATGGTTTTCTTGGGGTTTAGCATGTTTTCCTTGGGGTTTAGCATGTTTTCCTTGAAGGTTAGGCATGGTTTCCTTGGGGTTTAGCATTGATTATTAACGTGGGGTTTAGCATGTTTTCCTTGGGGTTTAGCATTGGGTTTTAACATGGGGTTTAGCATTGGGTTTTAACATGGGGTTTAGCATGGGGGTTAGCATTGGGTTTTAATATGGGGTTTTGCATTGGGTTTTAACATGGGGTTTAGCATTGGGTTTTAACATGGGGTTTAGCATTGGGTTTTAACATGGGGTTTTAACATGGGGTTTAGCATTGGGTTTTAACATGGGGTTTAGCATTGTGTTTTAACACATAATTTTGAACGCACAAATTTGGCACTTTGTCAAAAAAAGCAAATGTAATTATAGATTGGTATTGTAAAAACGTCTAGTTTAAATACAGATATTATCCGAAAATAACCAAAATGTGGTACAAAATAAACGATTTACTTTTGATATAATTAACCCCGTTGGAGGACGGTGGACGGTTAGTACGAAGTTTATAACCAATTACGTAAGTCAAAAAGTTTTCTTGTCCAGCTGCAATAATGTGTCTACTTGTTAATTGCAAGATACATAGTAGTAATAACATGAAGCGAGACTGATTTATTATCAGTCATATAATGATTGTTTTACATACGACAAACATTCATACTATGTTATGCAGAGTAGCTACATAAAACAACCATGAGCCTAAACGCTTCAAAACTGAATAGATTATTAAAACACAGAGCAGATATAGGAAACACGACAAAAATCTACGTAATTGAAAGTATGATTAATTTACAAAAGTTGGAATCAAACAAGATTATTCACTTTACACGTGTATGAACTTATGTAAAATAATTAAACATTTCAAATGTTTTTTTGAATTACAGGCCCATATTTGTTAAACATGGTTATACTGTGCACCAAAAAAAATATATCTCAACGAAGTACAGTTTGCAAGTGAATTTACAAGTAACATTAATAAAATATTCACGCCAGCGATGTATCGTCAAATGCTGATATTTAGTGTAACTTAGAAATTGATAAAAGGTTTCAAGTTTGTGTTTCCCCAGTAAGCACTTATCGATGTTGAAGCGATTACGAGTTTATTTGTCGAGAAAGCGCAATAAACTTGCTAATAGCACGGATAAAACAAACTAACATTATGATGGTCTTCCTGTAAATTATGTATTTGTATACACTCAATGAAATTCTGAAAAACATAAGTTCGATTTTCCTACCATCTAAAATTTCGTTTGGTTTTGTGTTGGCTATTTCAAACGATTTTTTCAGTATAATAATAGCCGTAACCTTAACTATTGTAAATGTGGACAAATTTGCCATACAACCCGTTGTTTTCAGCAAAATGTCTTAAGCCTTATGTGTTTTTATATTCCAAACTATTGCATGACAAAAGTACAATTTATTTAGAAGTAGCAAAATCCACGATCCTTCTGTCTTTTATTATTTATACCAAAATATTTAGTATTTGGCTAGCATCTATGAATAAAATTCGATAGAAATAAGCGTAAAACTGTTCTACTCTCCGTTCTATTTCCTATAATCACACAACAATGTTGGGTAGCAATTCAAGTTTAACGTAAGAACTCCTACATCATTTTATACATCAACTTTTGACCTAAAACTAAAGCCAATATTTGTTCCGCTTTGGTGTATGTCCATTTTCAGCTATTTATTTTTTGAATAAGCAATGTCTTGCGTTACGTCTATTTTTTAATGCCACGTAAAACATTTTGTCATTACGCAAGCTCCTACAAAACAAATATCGCAAACTATTACAATTAATGTGGCCATTCCTATTTTTATCCTGGTTTGCTCTATATTCCATGGTCCTAACTGGCCGTCTACAAAACTTGCAGACACAAACATGACTTTTTAAACGTTATGTTTATATGGGACCGGAAAAAGAATGCTGAATGTTGGACAGACCGCTGGCTTGAACTCTGTACTTTGCAAGAGCCTGAAGAGTGAAATGTTTTTCTCTACAGCCACATGTTTATTGCAGGTCGGCCTTCATGAAAAATTATTTTGCATCATATTGAATTACAATATTGAGTACTATTTTTAATCCAAGTACAAACGTTTTGTACATGTATTTTTATTGAATAATACATGTAACAGACTTTATTGTTGTTTGATTGTTTATTTTGTCTATTAATATTCTATATTTCCTTTGTTGTTGTTTGGTGAAAAAGGAAGTAATTTGGATGATTTCAAAGCCAGAAATTCATCAAACTGGTTCTGATCAGCAGACTTACAATCTGCTGGTACGGGTATGTGCCGGAATAAAGTTAATGTCTGTTAACGGAGTTGCAAGCATTTTGTTTAGCTTTATTTCTAACTGTTCTGGAATCTATAGCCCTCGATGTTGTGCCTTTTCAATAAAAGTGGCCCTTCACAAGTTACAAAGCCATAGAGGGCTTCTAAGGAGGGTTGTCATTTGTCCTCACATTTAGAAATACTTGGAGCTGTCGGAGATTCGGTGAAAACTGTTTACTTATTTTTAAAAAATCCACTATGAATTAAGAAAAATTTGCCGTGATTATGCATCTTTTAGGCAAAACTTGTGTAATCTGCACGACGGCAAATGTACAAATAAATTGTTATTTCAATAATTAGTTCTAAAGATGTGTTTTTGTCGAAAAAAACTAACTTTAAATTCAAAATTTGAACTTTGGATCACAACATGAAATTGAAATTTAAAAATTAAATAATTTATTTGAAAGATTTTGATTTTTTACAATAATAGATAATTTAAATCAAGCATACAAATTTTTCTTCGAAAAGTATTAGGAATACCCTTTTCTAACCATTGCAATCCACGATGAATTAAATTAAATTTCAACGTTCACAGAAAAGTCAGCTTATTAGAAATGAAAGTGTCTTAAAAATAAATGCCAACGACAAGATTGTTTTATTCATGGAAAAATATGCCGTATTGAATTGGCTATACTTTATTAATTGCATTACAAATTGAATTGGCTATACTTTATTAATTGCATTACAAATTGAACTGTTTTTTGGATTTTTTGGGGGCTTTGTGTGTAATATCACGCATAGGTTTTGGAGAATATGATAGTGGATTGGGGCAATACCATTCCAGGGGAATTGTATGAAATGGAGAGTTTTAAAGTGGACTCAAAAAACTGCAAAATTAGTGTCATTCTAAAATACTTGAATAAACAATTATACAGCCCAACCAAAACAATAATGTGAAAGAAATCACAAAAATACAAAAAAAGTAAATGTAATATTCTACCGAATACCTGAAGCAAAACAAACGGTTATATAATTTATCAGTAATTTTGAGCGGTGGAAAAATGGAAGATATAAATAAAGATAACTAGATACGCATTCGGTAATAAAGGTTTGGTAATATAGTATAGCGTAATAATGAGCAGAACTTATGATCGAAACATTTAATGACTCAATTCATATGGTTAAATAATAAATCAGATCTTCGTCGGGCACAAAATTTTTCCTTTCCTGAAAATAGAATTTAACATTTAATTTCATGATTAATTTTTGGTCTAAGAGTAAGGAAAGCAATGGAGGGTGTAAAACTCCGTATTTTTATTTACGTATAGTTTGGTATACAGATGCGAGAAAAAAATAGTTTTCAAGAAGCGAAAGATTAATAATTTTGATTGATTGCTATATATCTTATTGATAAATTCTAAACTTCTAAACCAAAGTTACAAAACAGGTCCAAATGTTGGAAGTGATGTCGTATGGATTGAATTGATAATATGTTATTGTAGAAGTCAACATTCTACCGTAACAATTTATCTAATACCAATTCAAAGCTTGTTGAAATTACCACGTTTAGTCTAAACTCCGGCCTGAAATCAATGTCGTAGAAAACTGATTGTATAATTGATAAAATGTTTTGATCGGAATGCAAATTTTAGATATTTGAATTATTAGACAGAAGTTGTCATCTGTGAATATTGACAATTTATTGAAATTGGTTTGGCTAATTTTGCGGAACTTAATTTGTGTGAGATATATTACTGACATATTATTTATATCTCACTTTTATGTAAGGGAAATCAGTTAAGCAATATGAGGCGAGAATTTTAGGTTTTGGAGGTGTATAGCTGGTTATCAGTAATCAAAGCAATGATTATTAGTGGAACCTTTATATAATGATCCAAGCCCTGGCAAAAAGTATTTTTTTATGAAATAGCTAAATAATTTCGAGAAGTAGCCAACACGATGAAGATGAGTACATAAGGACTTTGAGTTTATAATACGCATAGATGTATGTAAAATATCAATTTGTGCATAATTTGTTAAGTCACATAGCCCTATGATTTAATTTTCTAATGTAGTTTTAGACAGCCAAATATTTACTTGTGGCCGATATTGTTTATCCAAATCAATTGCCTGAGTGAGTTGTTTAAATATTTATCTGCTCTCTACTGGAAGCGATCGGTTTGTCTCCGTAAACTTGGGACATACTTGGTGAAATTCAGATAATTTAAGTACTTTTAATTTTGATGGGGTCAAGTCAGCAATATTAAGACTGAGCATATTTTGTCTGATTTATGTTGAAATTTTCATTACAACACAGCTCAAACAGAAATATTTTGGTTTCCGAATTGTTTATTGTCAACCAAACGTATTTATATTTTTATTTTGTAATGAAATTAATAAATAGTTTAAATAAGTAAGCCCTTACTTTTATAAAACACGCTTATCGCAAACAAGTATTTTTTTATAATTATGTTAAATTAAATTAATGCCAAAGATGTCCAAGACAATGTTTGAGCAACATCTAGGTACTAATTTTTAAGAAAACACAACTGTTTTTAGATGCCACTGTCATTTAACAATAGCAAATTGGCAGTAAGTGTCATCGAAAACTGAAGACAATTCAGAGGAGTAAGTTCATCCATGAAGTTTACTGAACTGATCAAGATTTTTATTGGTGAACAAGATTTATAAAACCTACGTTCCCACTTCCGGTCTCGAATATTTGCTCCTGGGGAACCAAGCTGCAATTTAATTTTTCTGAGTATGCTGTTTGACTTTTTGTATACTACTCCCATCTGACCCAATATTATCAGAATACCCATTAAACAGTCCACTGTCAAAATACCCAAAGTTGCTACCATATATGCATCCGAGTTCTTACTTCCGACAAGAGCAGACAAAGCTAATGCTTCAACAATGGTTAGTCCAAATATTACATTAAGAATAGGAAGTCCCTTCTGAATACCATTTAAAAGGCAACTCAACAGCTGAATATGTCTAAACAGCTTAGCTCTGTTGCAAATAAATAATGATCTGTCGTTGTTAATTGAGGTGACAGAACATTGATCTGAAAATCTAATAAAACATATTTGTAATAAATGAGTTTTGGTTTGTAAAAAAATCGTATACTTACTTTTCAATGCAATCAAGTAATGTAATTGTGCATAAATTATGAATCATTCCGAGTACAAATAGTGAAGCTCCAATTAGAAAATTCCACAGCCAAAAGTTGTAAAGAAGTAAAATTATTTTAGTTGCGTACCCAACATAATAAATAGAAGTGCAGTTTACTAACGAACTGTCTATTATGGGTATAAACCAATAACCGGCTAACGAAGGTTTCAAAGGATCGCTTAAATGAAATCCAAACACAGCTCCAATCGGGACAACAACACGTGTGACAAATATAACTTTGGCCACAACTATTCCCAAAAACTGTTGGAATGGCAAGTCCATAAGTTTTCTTTGATATTTTGGGTACATTGTTTCAAATTGAATAAACGCATTTAGAAGCTCAGCTATTTCAGATCTTTTTGTAATACAAACGTAAAGGTAAAAAAGGCTCACTATAAGTATTGATATAAGTAGCCATGTTAAAAGTAAGTCATCTCTGGGTTTAGACGTATTATCAATAAAAGGTTGGATCCCTTGAATAAATAATAGTAATACTGTAGCGGTTGAGATGTACGACTTTCGAATTAAGGATTTAATAGAGTTTTTGTTTTCACAGACACGTAATAGTTTTTTGGAGTATGTTGGCGGCTTCGGACAAAACCATTCTAAAGGAACGGAATGAGCTGACCCAGAAATTTTGAAATTTGTACCATAAAACCTTACAATTTCTGCCATATTAAAAAAATCTTTTTTAAGTTGAGCAAACTTTTAAAAGAACTAATTTTGCAATAATGGTGATTGCACTGTAGCTATAGAAGTAGTCCGATTGGTTTAGTAGCTTTGTAATGATTTCAACTATACTGGTTTAAAAAACTACTTATTTAAAGGAGTTGATACAAAGAAATACAAGTTTTCGGAAGTTTTGTAACATGACCTCATTATTTTGTAATTAATGTCTAAAATTTAGACAAGAGTTTTATAAGCATTTAAATAAAATATTAGAATATCGAATGCCAGGCGGTGTTAGGAATCAATGTAGAGCGAAATATTAACTATGCATTTCGAAGATAAATTCACATCACATTGGTTTCGAAAGATTTACGTCTATAAAAATTATGTTCGACAATAACTTTGATGATAGTTTCGTGATTTTATACAAGAGCATATGTAATAAATTTATTTAATATATCTTAGTGTTTATTTATTTATGGCTGCCAGTTGACTCTAATAAATATTACAAAGGCGTGTGCACTTGTATGTATTTTCTTACTTACCCGAAAAATTTATTCTTATAGTACTTTCTGTATAAAATGTTTGTCATGTAAGTGATAAGTGTCAAGTGAATATTAATCCTTAATGATATATTCTACCCTGGCGACAACTAAAATTACAAAACTATTTTATGACGTTCATGAATGCATTTAAAATGCGACCAGCGAAATGTACACGAAATGATAGCGCCTCGCTGTTGTTATCTCATTTACACGTGCATGAACTCACGAAAGTATTTAAAAATTCATCCATGCTCTTTTATGTGTAAAAGTGTTTTACCATTAAGCTCAAAGAAAGATAATTTTCCTTAATTTCTATATTTTGTAAACTAAGATCTTGGTAGGTAACAACAAATAACTTTATTAGGTATAATTAAAATTCTACATGATTATTAGAAATGTCTATTAAGTATAACTCGTTATGTCCCAAGGATTAACGTTGTGTATAAGAATGTATGTAGATGTGTAAGATTAACTTCAATCCAACTGTCTCAGTTTAACGCAAACCGGACGAACGGGCACTTTCACAAATATCAATCTAAATTTTTATGTCGTTATTTAACTTTTATTTAACACCATATAAAGTCGCATTCATAAATATAGCTTAAATTTGGAGATCGAAGATATGCCTTAATCTAACTGCATACTGAGTCGCAATTAAACATTCCAGGCCAGTTAATATACATCTAAATCTAAGTCATCTTATGTTTACACAAACATATAATCATTACAACTTCAGTCAAAACCAAATATTTCTAGAATCATCAGCAAACGAGTTCATATTACAATACCTAGAATATTACTTAAGTAATAACATGTTTGCCGAAATTGTCATCGTAATTTGAAAACAATTTAGTGCAGTAAGCTCATCCACAAAATTGACCGAGCTAATCATAATTTTTAGAGGAGAACAAGATTTATAAAATATTTGCTCCCATTTCCGGTCTCGAGCGGTCATAATAGAACAAAATTTTGTATCATATTGTACTTTCCTTAGCGAACCTTTAGACCTGCTATGCACCATTCCCATTTGACCTAAAATTATCAAAATAACCATTAAACAATCAACTGTCAGAAGCACCAAAATTGCCATAAATTTAAAATCCCAATTCATATTGTTAACAAGTGTAGACAATGCTAACGCCCCTACAACAGTATTTGAGTAAATTATAATAAGAATTGGAGCTCCTCGTTGAATTCCATTTACAAATGTTGTTAACAGCTGAATGTGTCTGAATGGGAGTGCTCTTTGGTAGAAAAAGTCTCTTATCTTAATGTTACCCATGTCAAATTGATCTGAAAAGCTTTAAAATATACCTATTAGCAAACCATTTGCACATTATTTTCTTGCTTTTTCAACTTACATTTGAATGCAGTCAAGTAATGTGATTGTACATATATTTTGAACCATTCCAATCATAAAATATGGTCCACATATTAAGACATTCCATATCCAATAGTTGTATAGCAAAACAATTATTTTCATTCCTATGGCAACATATTCAATAAAACAACCTTGCTCTGATTGATTATTAAACTTTGGAATAAGCCAATACCCTGCCAAAGATGATTTCCATGGATCGTTAAAGTGCACTCCAAACACGGCTCCCAAAGGTATCAAAACTATTGACAAAGGTATGACTTTGGCCATTACAATACCCAACATTTTTTTTGTTGTAAAGTCACGAAACTTTTTCAACATTTTTGGATATGTTATCTCAAACTTAACGAAGCCATTAATAAGCTCTGTGATTTCAGCAGCTTTGGCATAGCAGATTTGAAAGTAGAGCTTGCTTGTTGTTAGTATTAGTATAAGCATCCAAGGCAAAACCAAATTACTTTTCGACACAGAAGTTTGTCTTCGAAGCTCCTGTATTCCTTGAATAAACAATAGGAGTATTGTTGCCGTCGAAATATGCGACTTTCGTGCCAGAGCCGTTTCAAACTTTTTGCCTTTGATCACCCGTAATAGCTTAATCGAGTGTGGTGATGATTTTTCACAAAACCATTCAAATGGAATTGATTTGAGTGGGCCAGATATTTTTAGATTTGTTCCATAAAACTTCAAGATTTCAGCCATTATACAAAATAAATTTACAGCGAATTACGCTTAATCTATAAAATACATGTATAAAGACCCAAAGGAATTATGAGTTATCAGATTTAATTTTGACTATTGCTATATTTTTCTTTACTGGCTTGCGAATCAACCAAGTTAGAAAACTGAAACACCGACCAAAGAAAAGGCAAACTGTATGTCTGTCAGAAAAAGGTTTGTGCAACCACAAGCAGCTCTGTTCCATTCATAAGAACATACGACTACAAATGACTAATAGCCAAAGCTGTCTGGAAAATTTGATTTATTCTTTTGTACTTTAACCAAAAACACAGCCTGTGATATCTCATGCGTTGTAAAAACATGGGGGATGAATAAAATATATTAACAAGTAGCTGAAAACACAACGAGGAGGATTCCATAAAACCCTAGTTCCTACTAATCTAATATATGCAGAATTATCTAACGACAAGAGAACTAGGATTTATAGAGTCGCTAACAGTAGTATGTTTTAAGCGAAAAGTGTACTTACACGACCAAGTTTTATTAAAAATTTAAATTTGACTAATATATGACTAATGAAATTTAAACATGAAAAATAAAAACCATCTGTTTATTGATTTCACAAATGATCAATAAAATCAGTGAGGAAATTTTTTTTTCATTTTGGCTGCAGTAAGTCCACCCAAACTTTAA